>MVGT01004543.1:47055-80920 GCA_002174775.1 Macleaya cordata
TTTTTTGTGTGGCAATGTGGCTTTTAGCAGAAAGAGATCTTACCGTTGCTTCTGGGGATGCTGTCCTGAACCCTGATAATAGCGTGAAATCAGGAAGGAGTAGTAATAGTAGTAAAGGAAGGCGTAAGAAGTATGTATCTTTCTTACTACATTATATTATAGAATTTCCATACAGCAGTAGAGCTCTAAGTAATGCTTAAATACACTCAACTCGTAGACTATGTTTATAAGTGGTCTATTGTAATCTCTTCTTTTTAGTTAATGATTATCCACCTAAAAGGTGTTCATCTCTTATGAAAAACTTGACATGCGATTATCTCTTTTTAAGAAAATTTGAGTTTCAGAAGTTGACCTTACTAGATACTGAAACTTCAACCCTATTAGAATAGCTTTTAGAATAGCTTTTTACAAGCTTTTGTAGCATATTTTCACAAAGAAGGTATTATTGGTTGGGTAAGATTTAGAACAATTGACACTTGCCAGAAGCATTAGATTTGGAATTCACATTGTGGCGCCATGAAATTTACTTCACATCAGGTAGAGAACAGATTTGACCCTAAACTTAGAGTGGTATTTCCAACCTCTACTGCAGATTTTATCCCTGACCCTTTGTCATGAAAAGATAATTGCAATCTCTTCTTCTCTTTGCCTTTGCATTCTTGAATCCTCTATATTATGTCAGTGTTATACCCTTCAAAACAGTTGGATCCAAAGCTAGCACAGGTGACAGTTGCATTGCCTACTTTTCAAATGAATTATAGACCTCGTTGTGTTTGGTAGAGTGGCTGTTTGTTATGATTGATATTCATTTATTGTTTTTAATGAGACGGAAGCATTTTTGTCTCTCAATCTTTTTTTTTTGTTTGTTGTGTAAATGCCTTGCATACATTGTTTTATACAATATGAAGTTGCGACTGACAACACTCTGAATTCAGAACACGCTTAGCGGCAGCGGCAGCAGCAGCAGCAGCAGCTACAGCAGATGCACCAAGCATGGATTTAGATTTGCCGGTGGATCCAAATGAACCCACGTACTGTTTTTGCAACCAAGTTAGTTATGGAGAGATGGTTGCATGTGACAACCCAGATGTATGTAGTTGTCGAATTTCCCATACAATTTTCTTCTAGAGTTTAATTTTGTTGACCCACATTTCTAGGTGGGGATACTTAAACGGTCTTAAAACGGCCATCCCCAGAAATCACTTGGTGAGGGTCTTCTAGACCCACATTAAACGTGGGTCAACAAAAATCGCACCTTTTCTCTTTAGGGATTTTTTGACTTTAGTCCCCCTTCCATGTTTTAATTAGGGGTTAAGTCCCTTTTTACATAGAAATTAGACGTTGATCCCTTTTCTGTCAAGAATCAGTTAAGTGGTGCTCATGTGTCAAACACGTATGGTAATTTGACATTATTGCCCTCACGTGTATTACATGTGATTCACTTAAGTGTGTACCTATTTTTTTTACCTAAATACCCCTCTTTTTATTAAATATTCTTATTAAGTGGGTTCCATCGGAGGCCACCTAAAAAAAATCAGATTATTAATTTTTTCTTCTGATTCGACCTCCCCTACCCTTCCACTACCACCACCGTCCCACCAGCATCACCAAACCCCTCTCTCTAAACTCCTTCCTCTCTAAAAACCCATTTCTCTCTCTAAACTCCTTTATCTCTTTAAACCCCCTTTCTCTCCCCAAAAATGAAGATTGATGCGGTGACGATTGTGTCGTGCCGGTCCTCTCTCTTTCTCTTTCTTCCCCTCTCTAAATCAGATGTAAGATTAATTTTTCAGTTTGAAGATAAATAAACCCTTTTCTCTCTTCCCCTTTTTTTTCTTCTCTAAGTCAGATCTAGTGGTAGTGGAGATCGATGAAAGATGATGGTGACGGTGGTGTAGGCGGTGGAGGGGGAGGGGGGTTTGTTTTTATTTTTTTTGTGGTGGTGGTGGTGGTGTGGTGGGGAGAGAGATCACAGATTTTTTTGGAGTTTTTTTTTTCTGTAATGGTGGAGGCGGTGAGATGGTGCGGTGGTGGTTGACGGTGATAGTGATAGTTATGACGTCGGAGGTCATTGCAATGGCGGCAACAAAAATTTCCCCTGCAACCCTTATGTACATCCACGTACTGAACCAAAAACCTCCCTTTCCTCCCATGCAAATTAAACCCCTTCTTCCTGTATCTCTCATCACTTGCCCAATTAATGTACCACCTCCTGTCCCATACAAATTTCCTCACATAAATCCCCAATTTTAGTAGGAAATGTGTAGCCAACAATGGATGGAAATGTAAAATAATGAAACCCACAAACAGTTCTGCAAAAATCAAGCATTATTGCATCGTTTGATGTCACTGCTACACTAATCATCCCATCTACCCCTTTGATCTCTCTCTTCTCTGTGATGACGGTGGTAGAAGTCGTGGAGTGCAGCAATGGTGGTGATGGTGGAAGATGATGATGGTGAGGTGGTGCGGTGATGGTGGCGTCATAGGTGGTGAGGTACTGGTAGAGGCGGTGATGGTGATGGATGGGATATGTGGTGGTTGCGGCGATAGTGGTCGTTGCAACGACGGTGGTCCGCTTGCAGCCTGTGGTAGTAGTTTTGAGCTTGAATTTTGATTTTTAATCAGTGGGTTTTAGAGATTACAAAGTTTTTTCTTTCTGGATTTTTTTTATTTTTGGTGGAGATTCAAGTTTTTTTGTAAATAATTTGTAGATTAAAAGGTAGTGGTGGTGTTGCAGAGACTCTCTCTCTTCTGGTTTATCTAAACTTCTTTTCATAAAATTTCTTTTCTTTGTTGAAACCTTGGATTTTTGGTTGGAACCTTTTCTGGGTTTTAGTCACTTTTTTCTAGCCGTTGGATCAGGCATGGGTATTATGGGTAAAAAAATAGGTACCTACTTAAGTGAGTCACGTGTAACACATGTGAGGGGTAATAATGTCAAATTGCCACACGTGTTTGACACATGAGCACCACTTAACTGATTATTGACAGAAAAGGGATCAACGTCTAATTTCTGTGTAAAAAGGGACTAACCCCTAATTGAAACATCGAAGGGGGACTAAAGTCAAAAAATCCCTTCTCTTTAATGTTCTTCGCTTTATAATCTGATTCAATCCTTTGGTTCTAAATTTTTTAGTGCAAGATAGAGTGGTTTCATTATGGCTGTGTTGGCTTGAGGGAGCAACCCAGAGGAAAGTGGTATTGCTCGGACTGTGCTGGCTTACAAAAGCGTCGGAAAGGCAAATGACTGATATCTTTTTCCAGTAAACCATGCTGGATGGCCTGGTATCTTTCTCACCAACATCCTTGATTTCAGGTTGTTACCGTTGCTCCTTTGAAATAATTTGGTACCATTTCTTACAAAATCTGTAATTACAGGTGATGGTGGAGTTTATATTTATTCAAAATCATCTTCTGAACAGATAGATTTCATGGAGTTAATTCAGCTAATCAAACTCCGCCGCATTTCATTTCTGGGTTCCATGTTCAAAGGATAGATAAAACTGTGGAATGTGAAGCCTTACCATGAAAGATTGTGAATGTCTCTGGAAGGGTTCTTTATGAGAATGTATTAGCTTAGCAAATGATGGTATGTAATCCTTTTAACTGTGCAAGGCACTACTGTGTATTTAGTCAGGAACTGAAGCAGGATTTGTAACAGAGTTAAAAAAGTCATTGTTGATGCTAACAGAAAGGAAGCAACCATCATAAATAAATGTGTTGAGCGTCTCCATCATAAATAAATGTGTTGAAGAGCGTCTCTTCAAGGCCTTTTTATGCTTTTTCTTTCTTTATTTTGTTATGCGGCTTAGGCCTTACGTATACCTTTTATTACCGTGAGAAGGGCTTATTTTTTAGTGCTGTTATTGAGGCTCCCCTTTTGGTTGGGGGGCATGCTCAAAATTTGGGCCTTAAAGCCCAAGTTTATACCTTCTCTCATTTTGTATTTTTCGTAGGGGGTACTCCCCTCACAAAAAAAACTAAACCCTAATAAAACTTGGTTTTCATTTTGAGAATCTTCACCTTCACGGTTCTCACCTTGAAGATTTCCACATTCATGAACTCCACCCAACAGTAATAACAGCTCAACTATTCGACAACCAACGATCGAAAAAGTTTTTGCGAATGTAAGCTAGTTATTTGAACACATATATGTCAAAAACATGGAAGAGGATGAAGTTGTCAAAGAAATTCCATTAATGGAGGAACAAACATCAAAAAATAATTTTAATAAGGTTATTGGGTTTTCAAATTCGGTTAAAGGCTCAGAATCAACAACATTCGAGGTAATATAACTTTATAATATCCCTTTTTTGTTTTTATTTTTATGTAAAACGAAACCCGAAAAAATCCAGCGAACTGAAATTCGATCAAATCATGTTCAAGACGAAAAACTTTTTCGACAAGAATCTCTCGAATTTAATCAATATTTTCGACAGAAACCTCTCGAATTCAAAAATTGCTACTGTTCTCCACAAACCCAACTAATCAGTTGAAAAACGACAGGAATCAGTCGAAAAATGCTAACCAAATCGATAGATTGTCCTAAAAAAGTTTCAATAAATTCGACAAGTTTCTGTCAAATGGAAAAACCTCCCCCCAAGTAAAACTGACCACGCCTCCTAACCAATTTGTAAAATTTGGGGGTGCCCCCTAACTGAGCATGCCCCTCATCCTAACCAGGGAGCCCCAAAATAGCAATCTTATTTTTACATAGCTGTGTGGGTCGTACTTGAAGATGATCCAAAAGCTAATTTTCAATGAAGTTGACCTTCTCACCATGTAGATCATCATCAAAAAATAAATCAACTTCTAGCCCCCTCTAGGTGGTGAAATTTTGATCCCTTCTTTTTGAGGCAGTTAGAAGTGATAAGAGTGGTGAGTACGGATGAGTTTATCTACAATGTGAGTAGGTAATCCTCATCCGAAATCACCCCTTAAATCATCTTTTGTTCCAACTATGTTAAAGGGTATTTTGGTCATATACACTCTAAAAAAAGGTTCTTCCAAAGAGCCCAACTATGTCCTATCAGTCTGTTCTGTATAGTCAAAATAACATATTTCACAAAATTCATGCTGTCAGCTCTATGAAACTGTCTATGAAACCGACTGGTGAATTGGGTTGAACTAGTAAAAAAGTGGGCTGAAATATCATTACCATATTTTACGATCACTTTGGAGCATCACTCTAACTATGCCGCATAGATTTCTAGGAGCGTGAGCATAGCTAACAACAAAATCTTTCTTCTATTTCCTTTTCTCAGCAAGATATATTGGTCTTACAAACACAAAAAGAGTTATAATACAAATTAAAATCCATAAAAAAATAAAAATAAAAATAAAAGAAGAAAAGGCTCCACTCCTCAAAAAAAAAAAAAAAAACTAATTGCCTGCAGTTCTAGTTAATTAATTAGTTTATTTCCCTAGGACGAACAAATCGCGCACTTTTCTTTGCTAAATCAAAAATGTCGGCTTTCGAAAGGGTGTCAGACTATGGTACAACACTCAAATAGTTCGTAGTAGTAATCGGAGTCATCCTCATGATTCCTCTTCACTAACACTAACCTTACCATGTCTAGCAGAAATCACCCGGTCTAGGGTCTGGTCAGGAACTTTAATTCCAGCGGTTTCCATGTCTGCAACGATAGCAATGGCTGCATCGAGTTCCCCAAGATCAAGACACAGCAAGATGATTTCATCGTACAATGGGCTGCAACCATACGAAAGAAAAGCATATACAAAAATCGTAAGAAATCAGTATTTCAAATTATCCAGATGGGATTCCAGCATTAGTCATAGTAAAGAACCTTCTATAATGAGGTTAACTCATAAAAAAGAGCACCTAAAAATTGAGATACTATTGAGAGGGAAAACAGAGGTGACGAATTTAAAAGATAGCTTTGCCAAAACTGCCATCCGGAGACACTCTCCCAAGAAATAACCTATAACTATTCATGAACAACTGAAGACAGGATCAACCTAATGTCATATGCATGAAAATGGCATTGTCAAAGATGAATATAAAGCCTTCTGAGTTGATGGGGAGAGCATGGAAATTCCCCAAGTCATGTCAAATGCCAAACACACCAGAATTAAGGACTACAAGACCTTGAAGCTTGAAGAAAGTACAGAACATTTTCAGGCAAATGTAAGGAAAGTAACCATGTCAATTTCTGCCATTCATTGTGCCACACTTAGATTTCATTTTTCTTCTCTCTATTTTTCAACATATAATCTCATAGGAAAAATATAACACCATTTACCTTTACGTGCTCTTGTAGGCTAATACAACTCACAAGATTACCCACTATATATGTAGACTATGTTTATATCAAGATTATATTCCTTCTAGATTACTCAAAGATAACGCTGATACTAAAATTCCTTTTCTGACAATTCTTACCTAATAATTACTGAGAAACTATACACCCATCATTAGTTTCTTACGTGTCTTCTCTCATTTATCGTATTAGGCCAGGAACTTGAACTTACCTCCCAAAAATATAACCAAGGCTGTGTGTAGTCTGCAGGATTTTCAAAAAAGCCAAAGGGAGTGGAGCCCTGATAGCTGCTCGCAGTATCATAGCACAATCCCCGATAGTTGGTGTTCCACCCAATTCGATCACCTGAACCATTATAACTTTGTAAGTATTTCCTGTTCAGTTTAGAAGATCACATAATGAAAAATAAAACTCGTTTTGCAGGAACAATAAAACAAACAAATATTTGACAACAACTTAAACCAAACAAATTTAAAACAATTTGAACATATAAGGGAAGAAGTAATTAAAAAATAAAATAAAGAATGTAATGAAAATACGAATGATTTAGCTGTAAGAAACCAGAGATAGAATATTAGAACATGCCTTCAGCATCACTTTGATTGCCAACTCAACTTCCCATTCTTGTGACCACTTTTTAGGAGTTCTTTTCTTTAGTTCTCTCTCCCAAGTCCATCCCCAAACATCTGCAATTGTATACATGTCTGATTCATCAAAAATTCTTCTTTCTCTCAGCACCTTGAACGCCTCATTTATATCCTCCGGAAGCCAGTCGTCATCATCAGAATCCTACACCAACAGATGAAAAAGAATAGGCATTGAATATTTTTTTGAATAAACACAAGTACATTACATCCACCTTTAAAAATTTAAAAATAAAAAAATCAGACTCTCACAGGCTAATTCTGTTAGTAATCAACCTCAAATGGTGTTCTACAGAGTTAATTTTTAGAGGAAAACTTGATGTGCTTAATTATTTCTACTAAATAGCTTATTGTTGCAGTACCTTCCCAAATACATTCCTAGAATTGAATATAAAAGCATTTTCTTCCAGTTCATTTCTTCCTAAACTTTCATTAATTAATTATTTCTTACATGAAGAGTTCTTCTATTCAAATTGCATATCTACGAAATGTAAAAGCATTGAGTATAATATACAATGATGTTTCACATCTAATCATCTAGTCTAATGTCCAAATGTGGAAGTTTTTCAAACATATCCCACTGTTCTATCTGGTGTCGACATGGATACATAAGTAGACACATGCACGGAACTTTTAAGTGACTATTTAATATTTATATTATTTATAGAAAAGAAATAGAAAAATTCAGGGAGAGACAAAAGATTAGGCGATTGAAAATTCCACTTTCAGACCTCCATAGAAAGGCGGGACGTTCTCCTCCTTGATTTTCTTGTGGTGGCAGCTGTTTGATCAGAATCCTTCAACAACTGGACTCCAATCATTTGTAGAGGCTTAACAGCTTCTACTTCCTTTTCCTTAGCCCTGTCTCCTACTTGAGTTTCAGTCTGTTCAACTTCTTCCTCCTCTTCATCGGCCTCATCTTCAACTTCTTTTGCAACATCCTCCACAACATCCACATCATCTAATATATCTTGAAGCTCTGAATCTTCTTCGTCAGTGGGCTTTCCATTATCATGGTTTAAGCCTTCTCCTAGAAAACGACGTTTCCAGAACTCTGTATTTCCATCTTCCAACTTAATTCGTGAGATTAATTCATCCAGCTCTTCATCAACCTGTAAAAAAGAAAAGAAAAGAAAAAAATCACTAATAAGACTGCAGTGCAAGGATAATCACCCAATATTATTCTTCGTGCCAAGAAGCTTATGAGAAGTTTTAACCTCTTCCTCTTCTTCTTCCACAGGAGGAACCCAAAGAGGCCGACCACGTGAACGATTTATTCTCCTTGCTTTTTGAACTCGCTGGTAGAGTACGTTTCTGGTTCCATCGGTTGGTAAACCCTGTGCTTCCAACTCCTCCTTTAACTCAGATACTATCATTTTACTAGCAGCCTTAGGCTTTAATGCATTTTGGTCAGGACCTTTTAAAATGTTCTTTAATCGCTCCACTACTCTGAGGTAATCAGATTCTGAGGCATCCCCTAAGGGTGCAAGTCCTTCATTCCTGAGGGCCTTCAGAAGCTTGCGATGGTGAATCTTCCAATCCTCAAGACAACGTTGCTTGAAAGAAGTTTCCATCGGGTTTGAATAAATAAATCCATCAACATCAGGATCTAGAGGGGTTTTCCCTCTACGTGGAACCCACCTCTTGCGCTCACCTGTAAGTCCCCCCTCTGCTACATACCTAGTCAATTACCAAAGAGTGTCTTGTCTTTAAAAAAAAAGACAAATCATAAATAACCAATTTTCCAATAAATTGAAGATAGATGCATTCATCATATAATATTTTTCGTACAAACTACAACATCAAGATCACAAACTGGTATTATTTTGAAGATGCAAATCAAGTTTGATTTTATGCATCAAATAGAAGTCTAGTCATTGATTAGTGGTGTTTTTATCTTCTATTTACTTCATATGGGTGACTAGGGATTCTAAGTTCTTTATTTAATAGTTGCATATTTAGGATATTTTGAATTTTCATTAATAGTTAAACATGTATATTAATATTATATTTAGGACGTCTAATATGTGAGAGTGAGTTTGTGATGTACACATTAAAGTTTTTTAAATGCCAAATATACCATTCAAAGGAAAAAAAAAGCTTACAATATTTATACGTTTGCTTTTAAGAAATTTTATATAAGTAACAATTTTGGAAGTCTCGCAAAAATGACCAGACCATCACTTACAACTTACAAGTTTTGGCACTACAATAACATATATCATTATTATTTTTGTATGTTGTCCTTGGAAGCCAAAGCCTTCAGTTTTAGCGCAAAATTTATGCAATGGACAATATTAAGTTGCTCTTTATCTGAGATAGCTCAAGACGAACAATGCACCTTCACTAGTTTCCTATAAGTTATCATGGTTTTCGGACATTGATAAGCATTAGGTATTTCTAATCTTCTTCCAAAGCATGCACAGTGGTACTATAATCTGCCTTATAGAATCTTACTTTTCTGTTGCTTCTTTATGGTATGCTTTTTCATCAGTTAGAAATATGTTTATAATTGTGAAGTCAAATCTCGTAAAACTTTAGTAAGCACATTATCCATGTCAAAGGTGTCCCAAAGTTTTACTATTTACATGAAGTAGAAGCTTATTTCAATTAGATTTTGGACAAGACCATGATTGCATAATTTGAGCACAGATTGATTGAACAACAATAAATAGAGTGACAATCATGAGGTTGACATGGATAAATGGGAAGACTAAAGACAAAAAGTGAAATGATCAATATCAGATAATTTTGAAATAGCCCCAAAACGAGATAAAATATAGAAAGCACACTCCATTTAAAAAGTCAATGTTCTAAGATAATGACAAGGCACACCTGGCAATATAATCGATCTCATATCCAAGCTCAGCTTCTTCTTGTAAAGGTTCAATCCAAGAGCTAACTAACGTCCGATATTTTCTACTCAAGATCATTGCTCTTGGTGGAATGAGCTGATTATCTTTAGCCATTGCTTCTAAGGCTTCAAGTAACTCAACAACTCTTCCTGATTCCCATCACAAATGGAACATCTCAAGAACATTTTAAACGGACAGAGACAACAAAATTGATTTATAAAGAGTTGATCATTATGTCAATCAATTTTTAAATCTTAGGTTATTAAGTATCCTCGAAAGGAACGTGAAAGGCGAAGGTCAATATCACCACAAACACAAAGAAAGCATCAGATTCTGAGTTCATATTGGACACCGTGGTGAAGTCTAAATTTTCTTCGTCTTATAATGTCTCGGTCAAGAAGTCTTGATGGTGGAATTACGAGAAGACATGAGACGCTTATCATATTGTCCAGAACTCTTGATTAGTCACCTAGTTTAATTCTTCCAATGGTTGTTTGTTTCCTAGAAAGCTTTCTTGATTCTATGTATGCAACAACTCAGAAAATGATATGTTCAACCGACTTATCAGCTAAACAATTGGACATCAAGACATTAAAGCCAAATAAAATACAAATATTATCCTGTTGGACCCTCATCAGTACTACTCAACAATGTATTGGTAAATTACAACTTTATTTGCCATAAATTTCAAATAAGAAACTACGACTAGGGAATTGAAATTAAGGACATGATCCAAATTCACATGACTGGATGTATCATACATGATTGTGTTTTATAGGAAAAGGGGAATCCCACAGTATGAAATATATTAAAATGATATATAAGGACATGGTTTCAACTACTGTTCCATTTCGGTATTTTTCATACAGGACGTCTCGCTATTTACTCCCGAAACAAATATATTTAATGAGAATCACCCTGACTAAAAATATACCTCAAAGCCTTATCAAAAAAAAAAAAAAAAAAAATATACCTCAAAGAAGTTAAATGTAACTACCATAACAAACCCTAGTTCCAGTCCTTCTGATCTCAAATTTTTTTAGTTCTAAACCTAATCTACAGATTATTGAACCCTAGTTCATCACCCTAATTCCCTCTTCCGCTGCATCATTATGGGACAAGAGCTCTTCCTATTCGGTCGATAGATTTTTCTACTAAGGCTTAGTTACTCTGGATCAAAAGTAGTTAACCAATGATGTTTGAGACAGGATAATCATCATGAATTCTCACCTTCTTGCTATTTCTTAGTCAAGCCATGAATCTCACATGGGTCAAAGGCCCTCCTACAAGTAGGTTGCAAAATGGATGTTAATATCCATCAATATATTGATACAACACTTCTCAGAAGAAGGGACAAAAAAAAGGTAGAAAATGATCTATAAATGTGGGTTACATTGGGCAACTGATCATCTATTTTAAGAAATTTAAAAAAGGGAAGGCGAAAGATTTTCTTCTAATTAAAAAGCTCTCATAGTTGCCAGTACTGGACCTCTGGAAGAGTTTGTGGAAAGTCAATGACTTGTAGTTGGTTGACTCTTTAATTTCTTTGCTGTCTTTTTCTTTCCTTTTGTTTTGTAGGGAATGTTTCCCCTTTTTTGTGAATCCTTTTTCCGACAAAATATCTCAGTTACTTATTTGTTGGCATTTAGGGGTTGTATTTCCATTGATGGACGAAATGCATCATCAGACCCTGGTCGATATATGCAGAGCTCTAGAGGAAGTCATTCAGTTACTACAGCTATAAGATCTTCAAGCAATGAGAATGATGCCGAGGTAGGAAGCATAGCTAGGATCCTTCTTGGTTGTGGGTCAAGGAGAGACTTTCCTGTTTTGATTGAAGAAGCATTCTATGATGATGATGATGATGATGATGATGATGATTTGTCTAAAGGACGCAACGTCGTACAAACAGGGGGTAAGGATAAGGTTGAAGCTTTGACATGTTGCCAACATAATATCTCAGAACAGTTATCTATAAACTCACTACAATTTTTAGGTTCTTTTAAATATTAGGGTTTTCAAATCCATCAAGGCAGTGTGGTTAGAACCATGGCAAAGTCTCAAATCTTTAAATCATAGAAATAATTTTTATTTAACACTTTACATAAAAATTTGCTTCAATTTTTCATCTTAATAAACTTGATCAAAGATATGGCTTAAGATAAAGTTGAATGGCAAACAGGCAAAATACGATCCAAGTAGCAAAGACCAATATTGATTAGACATAAATGACGATGATATAGTAAATTTTGAAGAAGAATGACTGAAGAATGCAGGAAACTTTTAGAGCAATAGAATTTGAACATTGGATGCTCATAGATTGTGCACTTGCTCATGTAGATCACATTCGTACTGATATGTAGCATGACTCATATCTCAAACATGCGCATGCATCTATATGCATTCTTTCTTGCTTTCTTTTTTTTCTCTTTTCTTTTAGTTCCTAAAGGTCATCCATAGTAATATAACCAGTTCAAAGTATATTTTCATGGTTTCTTGCCATTTTCTGAAATATTATGGGATTGTTCTGATGTTCCCTATAAATTTTCATACTTCCTATTTTTCCTGAAGTCTTCAAACATTTCTGTCATGTAACATCTTTTCATCAAATACCACCACGCTCCCTTGGAGATCTATGCATAGACAACGCAACAACTGTTTTCTAGATTTGAAAGGTTTTGACATTTCAATGCCAAATAAGTATCTGACTGGGAAGTGATATGCAGAACTGTTGGTTAGGCCTTTATCCTTAATACATAATTAATTTTTTCCTCCCAAAACTGCTTTCTTTAGTGTTATAAATGTGCAACCACATGTTTGGAGTCCAAATTCCGTACTCCTGAACAATTACATGCTGTAAATTTAATAAAGAAAAGGAATCTCAAGTAAATACGCAGTTGCTTCTCTACACGGAAAAAAAAAGGCAGTAAGTACCTTCTCGACATAAAGCTCGAAGATACAAGGAAAGTGGGTCCCCAAATTTCCCATCATTATGCAAGACTTTTGTTCCCCCTTCAAAGTTCTTGAGGGCACGAAAATGCCGGATTGCTTCCCGAACGACACAATACTTGGTAAAGCACTCCACCAACAACCTGATGAAGTATTTTGATTTAAGTTATAGCATAGACCTCCAAGAAACTACGCCAAACAGTCCAACCAGGAAAAAAGATAAAAGTTTATTTCAAATTTTTAACAAATAGCGATCACTGGTAAAAGTTGCTCCATAGTATAAAGGCATGGCATCTATCTATGTCATCAGTTGTGACTTTCTTTAGCAGTATATCAGTTAGCACGCCCGCCTTTAGAGAATATAACACCATAGTACCAGGATTGAACTAGTGGGTAGGCGTTGAGATTTATATGGTGTGAATTTCAAGGCTTTACGCAATTTCTTTTCTATCCACCAACGGAATTTCTTTAGCAGTATATCAGTTAGCACGCCCGCCTTTAGAGAATATAACACCATAGTACCAGGATTGAACTGGTGGGTAGGCGTTGAGATTTATATGGTGTGAATTTCAAGGCTTTACGCAGTTTCTTTTCTATCCAGCAACGGAACAATAAGTGACGAAGACTCTAAATTTCTATTTTTTTTTTACTAAATCATGTGATTGTGAGATATCGATTGCTAGAAGTTGATAGTGAAATGGTACTCCTCTTTAAGCAATCTGGACCTCAGGACAATGATAGTACAGTATCCACCATGCTAGAAGTCCTCATTAAGGTTCCTGTGCATTTAATCAACAACACCAAAGAATGCCTTAACATGTGCTATGATACGATCAACATCTATGGAAGTATCTGGCAAAAGTATTATACTTGGCTGCTGTCAACCTGACATACTCCGGTCTCTCCTTGGAACTGAAAATGAACTGTTAAAAGCATGATTCCTGGAGACAAAATAATAAATGCTCTTGATTCTTATAAAAGAAGAAACTAGGGATAAATAAATAAGTAAAGGTTTCTTCAGGGCCTATTAGTAGCACAATTTATGAAGAGGGTAATATCAGTTATTCTTTTGTGATCAGAAAATGGATAATGTCACTTGAACTCCTGTAATAAGAATAAGTCTCAGCATGTGATACCAGATTTCAGTAATTAAGACAAATCTAGTTAAAAAAAAAAAAGCACTATTAGTAATGCAATATTTCTTCTTACGCATATGTTTTCACATTAGGTTGCAAACGCTTGTGATTTTCAACCATCATGCCTAGTAATTCAGCTACATCTTGTACCCTGCACATGAAATCCACACCAAAAGAAGAGGTGAAAAAGGGAAAAAGATACTACAAATAGTGAAATACAGTAACTATCATATCAAATCATGGCCAACTAATTCCTAACTAATCAAACCAGTAATGGCTATAGACAGTTCAATAAGATAATCACTTCAAAAATGACCTACTTGCATAAGCAATATTATTTGGAAAATTTGTGCATTTTACAAACATGACAATCCTTCATAAGTAAACCTAAGAATCAAGCAAATAAAAGTTAAAAGAAGAACATTCCAAGCACTGTTGGGATGTAATTTTGGCAAAGAAAGAATAATCAATAATGCAAAAAGAGGATAGGCAATATAAGAATATGAAGTTGAGCAAATTATTTATCAATTGGCTTGTTTCAAAACTAAGCACCTAAAACTATACCTTATAAATTTGCTAAAGAATCAGCTAACAATGCTAAAGTAGAATTTTCAAACTTCAAAGCATAGATGGGATTTACTTTATTTCACAATCATCATAAATATAGGTTTTGACACTCACAAGACCAATTTATGTGATCGCGTATCATGTGAGATCCACAAAATACCCATGATATCTCCTAGAGATATTTGCAAGGGGCGACCAGATCTGATATCTTTTAGATATTTTATGTGCTTTATTTTTATTAAGTATTTTAATTAGTTATCTTGTTACCTTTAAGGATTAGGATTTAGTTTCCTTTTCAGTTGTCTCTTGTAGCCCAAGCTACTAGAGCTTATAAATAAGGTCATTCTCTTTATTGTTAAGCAGATTTTATGAATGAATGAATTAATTTAGTTGAAGAATCGATGAGAGTCGAGATTGTTGTGATGGAGAAACGCTTTCGAAAAATTCACATTAAATTGGTATCAGAGCCGGAATCGCTCTTAGTGGTTTTAGATATGGAGTTTGTCAAAGAGATCCGCGAGGGAGGAATCGTCGTGATTTTGGTTGACGAAGTATAGTCAACCATGGAAGATTTGCTAGGGAGTGCCGCAAGACCTTAAACGGGTTATGGGATCCCAAAAAACCAAAAACACACACTTTACGTTGGAGAGGATAAACAGGTCGAAGTTTTCATATGCCCGTTCATGGCAATGGCATGAGGAGATGTGCACGTACCGCTTGTGATGAACCCTAAGCATCTAAACCCTGCTGAAGATTCTTTCGACGTCGATAAGATGTTGTTTGGCGACTGGTTTTTCGGGTTTGTTTCGAACTCAAGGACGAGTTTTTCGAAGTGGAGGAGAATTGATGTGCATGTGATCACGTATCATGTGGGGTCCACTAAATACCCAGGATATCTCTTAGAGATGTTTGCAAGGGTTGACCAGATCTGATATCTTTCAGATATTTTAGGTGCTTTGTTTATTTTAGAAAGTATTTTAATTAGTTATTATGTTTGCTTTAAGGATTAGGATTTAGTGTTCTTTTCAATTATCTCTTGCTTGTAGCTCAAGCTACTAGAGCTTATAAATAAGGGCATTCTCTATATTGTTAAGCAGATTTTATGAATGAATGTATTTAGTTCAAGAATCGATGAGAGTCAAGATTAGTGTAATGAAGAAACGCTTCCGCAAAAGTTCACATAACCAATAGTCTAGAATTTTGTTACACTCATTTCAACCAAAGTATTTTCATTCTGAAGCCAGAAACAAGTAATGAAAGGGGTACTAAAAAGCTATTTTTAAAAAAGAAAAGTGAATTATTTCATCAATTTCAACCAAACTATTGCAATTTAAAACCATATTATGGTCAATTGGCAAATTCTCACTTAGAAATTGCTGGAGACGCCTGTGGGCAACCAGAGTCATCCTCTCCCTCTCTCACTTCCTCCCCATCTTCTTCCTTCATTATCTTTTTAAGCTTCTAGAGATTTCTGCTACTTTTTACAAGTTTGATTGAGATATTTCAGCGCTAAGTTTCCAAAACCCTCTTTAGTCCACTTCATTTGCTACCATTCAACGTAAAATCGACTTAACTGTAAGTAATTGAGGAGATCAAAGTAACATTTAGGGATTTCTCCATTGGTTCATGGTATTATAACTATTTTCCAGGGGGTGGAAGGATCTTTGATAGAATATGCTACTTTTTGCATCAAATGATTGGAGTTACAAGAGAAGAATCTTACAATATAAATTATTCCAATGCTTATATGTTAGAGGCTTAGAGCTACCAGGCAGTTTGGGAATGAATCCTATATCCAATATGAAGGACCCCACGTCGTCATAATACTTCTTCGATCTGTCAAACAACCGCTAATGTGGCTACTACATCAATTGCTAAAAGTTTTACTGAGGATGTTCTTATGAACAGTTATGGGTATCCAAAGTTCCTAGTTAAGTGGAATCTCATTGTTTGCTTGAACCTAAATTCAACTCAACCTACTACCAGTACCATGTTTTTGCCTCATCGATGCCGGTATATCAAGCGAGGGTGAAATTATAGGAATTATAAACAACCCCTCGACACTAAGGAAAGGGAACCATGAGAGAGTCCATTAGTCCTCATTTGTTGTAACATGGTGAAAGATCATAGGAGACTCAGGGAGTTTCCTGATACAGAGCATTTTAATAATCAGATGCAAAATATAAATTATACAGCAAAGAATAAGGAAAAGAAATGTTAATAGATAATATGTAAAGCATGAAGCAACAAAATAAACCAGTATATTAAAATGTATAAAACAGAGGTTAATGAAGAAATCAGTTGAAAGAATTGTTACCTGTCATAAGATTCAGCTCTGGTATATGCTTGGATAACCCAATTATATGACTCGGTATCAGGTTTCATAAAATCTGACATAATAAGGCAGTAATTAGCACCATGTCCTTGAGTACGACCAACATCTTAACAAAACATCTTCATCCCAATTAAAAGCATCTGTCAGCTCCTATATAACATTCAAACAACTACTTAACACTGATTATATCACCTACTGCATAATATGAGCATCACGTAATGTTATCACCACGAACACTCCCATGTGGCCCTCCTTAATCGTCTTCCTATACTATACTTTGTTAATTGTATAAGATTTGTCAAACTACATCAAACCCGTAAGAATCCATTTTATTTAATTTGACTTTCGTTGGTGGATGTGTGTCAACTCCTTGTTACTCCCACAAATCTTTGTTATATACATTGTTACTCCTCTCCCTAACAGTTTGACCTTCCAGATTAAGTGGTTGTTAACATGGAGAGATAGAAGTTTTTGGAGGTTGTGGGTTCGAGTATTCAGCATAGTGCTAAGGGGGAGTACTGGTGGATGTGTGTCCACTCCTGGTTAGACCCGCAGTCCATTGTTATTATACATTTTAACTCCTCTCTATCTAACAGTTTTAGCTCTTAGAGTTATAAACTGAAGTGGGAAACAAGAATCTGTCTACAAAATTCTTTCTTTTTCCTTTTTCTTTTTTATTTTGTTTGTGCTTCTGCATGATAAACTGGATATGGAATGTAATGGACTGAAACAAAATATGAAAGGGTAGCATATGCTCTTACGTATAAAATCTAGTTCCATATCCCTATTCATATTTTCCCATTATGCGGATCAAGGGACTTTCTTTCTTTTCTTTTCTTTTTTTGATAAGTTCAACAGAGTTCCATCAAATGTCCAAACCTTAATTATCTTTAACTTCTCTTCAACTTAAACAACTACCATGCTACAAGTTGATTTTATAGAATAAAAAGAATAATTTAACAGTTGTAAGCGAAAAAGAAAAAATAACTTAGGAAGAAAAATATAAACCTTCTCCATATTCCATATTCTCAAATGTCGCAAAAGCTATCTCTGGTATTCCACAAGTAGCCTACACAATTCCGTAGCAGCGTTATGTGAAAAGATGGTCATAGTATGTGAACAAAATTCAAACCAGATATGAGATATCCAACTAGAAACTTGCAACTTGCAAAAGAAAATTGATACTAGCTCAAGAAACATGTTTTCTAGCACGGTAGTAATTTGAGAAATTCAACCAGACAACAATTCAATAAAAGACACTCAAACAAGAAAACAAAACTCAATGAGGCAAACTTGCTGAAATGTTAATGCCACTAAACCCTATTGTTACTCTTATGCATGCACTTCTGAGGCTACATTCAGGCTTTCTAACAATCACCGGGAGGTTTCCATTAAACCAAACTTTCTAACATTTAGAAAAATGTGTCATAATAGATTTGAAAGTTTGTTGGTCAGTTGAAACTTCAAAAAGAAGATAGCTAAATAACTACAATCAACAGGAATCCATTAAGAGCTGTCAAACTTAATAATATCTTTTATTTAGATCAGAAAAAGATGACATCTTTTATTTATAAAACTATGTTAAGCTTGCAAAGGAGCTAAACTTTAGGTATGTCATTAACGAGCAACAAGGAATTAATTCTTCAGCTTACAGCTTCTAATATTTGAGAAATCTCTGCATTGCAACCCTATTTTCACATGTGAAAGTCAGAGCTTAGAAATTAATCTTAGCATTTAATAACCTAACATCTAGACGCAAGTCACGCAAAGCTGATGTAAGCAAGTCCCAAAGTTTTTGACATTTTTCTTCTCAATTTTTTTTTTTTTTTTTGAGTGTGAGCCTTGTTTTGAACAATTCATGTATTATTTTGGATTGTTCAGTCGGAACGTCTTAGTTTTTCAGCTGACCAAAAAACATTCAGGTGAAATAAGATTTAACTTCCCTGTTCAATGAGTATATCTATTAATCTATTATAATGAGTAAGGACATTGCAACCACAATTGACTCTGAATTACTCTAAAAAATTGGCACAAAGAGAAGCACGTATAGACTGCAGAATCATTATTGAAGTGAATTTACTTACCTGCACACTGAGAAGACAATTAAAATGAAATGTCGTTGCCGGGCGCCCGGCAGCTTCCATTTCATATGCGATTGTTAAAGCATTAGAATGATCTCCAGCCTTACAGTCTTCAGCAATTACAAGATCATATAGCTCATCTGTAGCTCTTAATCCACCTTTTGCACCCTTCAAGAACACCTCGTTGGCATTATCCAAATGATTGTTTCTAATGAGCTCCTCTGGTTTCAACCATTTTCAATCATTTCTCAAAATGATAATAAAAACAGTAAATGAAACAACAATAGGTGAGAAAAAGTTCCTACCAACAAGAACTAACCAAGCTTGGCGGATGTCAAAATTTAATTTTTCCATAGCTGCAAGAATTTCTAAGCCTCTGGTAGCGTCACCTTTGGCGCCAAACAAACGAATCAATGCCAAAAACGTTTCATGGAGAGGACGAAGACCTGCACTCAACTCCCTTCGCAGTGACAGCATCTGCATTTTATATAGGAGTCTCAATATGAGTACACTCAGATTTACACATAAAACCAAATCAAGTGACTAGAACTGCAAAAGAGACACATTATAAAAATCCTTCCTAAGAATGGGAAGTGGGAGCAATACAATCATGAAAGTGGAAATTAATTGCAGGCCTGTATGGAACCACCCACCTGTTTTATTTTAAACTTCTAAATTTTTCCCGTACGTGACATGTTATGATGCTACTTCGGTCCTTTTGATTTGTTTTTCATGTCTTGAGAGATGGGTCTTCTGTGCAAAACAGTCTACCTATACAAAACATGTCCTTTGCAAAACAAACTAACTACTGAAAAAACATGTGAAATGACATGCATCCAGAAAAAGCTAAGACATATAGCATGGTATTTCAACCAACTACGGATGGAGCGACAAGAAACACGATATTGCTAGGATCGTAAATGTCCCACATCGGCCTAGGATTAGTCGTGTCTGTATGCATACTTGGGCACCCACCCTTTCACTTGTAAGCCATCTTTCAAGGGTGAGTTCAACCCATGGGATTTGTATCAATTGGTATCAGAGCCTGGCACCACGTCGAGTATGAGAACGCACGCAGTATGGGCACAATTCTATGTTCTTCGTCACAAAGAGTACTAACTAGGAAAGGGCTTACCTGGGGCAGCGTTTGAGTCATCCCAAAGAGGGGAAGAGGCTACTGCCCCCAAAGTCAACACTACCTAGAGTGAGAGTCTGCAGAATGTGGGTGTTGTTAGAATTCTAATGTCCCATATCAGCGAAGTCTGGGACGGGTCCTTCCCTTATAAGCCGGTTTTCAAGGGTGAGTTCTACCCATAATTGGTTTCATATTAAGTTTATTGCCGTTGCAACAACAAAACGTTACCAAATTCGTTTCGAACGGATTTAATATCACTCATTTAAAGGCGTATTTGGTTCCAGTAACAAATCTAATCAGATTAAATTGCATTCCACCAAACATAAGAGCTCTCCTTCTTTTTTTATCTCGATGTATTAACAGCAAAATTGGTGTTTGGCTTTGATCAACCTTTAGCGATAATGTTTTGTACTTCACTCTAAAAGATATGTTTTTTGCATGTTCCAGCACTAATCCGAGCAAAAATCGATACTTTGATGAAAAATCAAAAAAATTGGCAAAAAAAACTGCAGGAACATAAAACACACAAAAAAAAAAAAAAAAAATTACTCAAAACGGAATTCAAATTGATAATTACCGCGCCTTCATCGTCGCCAGTGAGTGTATGAGAGACAATCAATCCATGAAAAGAACGAGGACCGGGTTTTAATCCAGCAGCAATCATGTCGTAAATTACTTCAGAAACTCCAGAAACGTCGCGATTTCGAGCTCGCTCCATCAATTCCTCCATGAACGTGAATCTCAATCCTCTCTCTGCAGCTGATAATGAAGTTAAAGAAGAAGAAGAAGAAGATGATGATGAAGAAGAAGAATCGTCGTTTTTAGTTTGTTTCTTTCTCCTGCTGCTGGTTTTTCTCTCTGCAGTCAAAATTGCGGAAACAATAACGCCATTACTGAACCTGCTTGGAAAAGAAGTGGAGAAGAAGGTTATGTGGTGCGCAGGATAAGAGGATTTTGTGGATTCTCCGGTGGGGATAATACGGAATGTAGGTGCGTAGGTTAAGAGGTTCGCCATTTTTTGAAGGTTTTTTTTTTTCCTTACCACCTCCTCATACTATCACCTGCTTTTACACAGTTGAAGGAAGAAAATTGGATAAGAAGAGAGGACGGAGACTCAAGAGACAAAAGAGGTTAAAGAAGGGAACCGGATATTTCCACCCAATTTACTAAGCGCATCCAAAATAGCAGTGGGGGCAAAATGCACTCTTGTAGGCTAAATTTTAAATGGATGATGCTACACATACTGCCACTTTTACTGCATTTTTTACCGTCAAAATTATTTATGAGGGCAGCATAGAAATTTTGGAATAGACGCAAATTACGAGGGCTAAAGAATTAATTCGTATCCGTCGGATGCAGATGCAGTAAAAAATGCAGTAGATTTAGCATTTTCTAATTTAAAAAAAAAAAATTAGACTTTGCAAGGCTATAACCGCAAAGGTGTATAGGAAAAAAATTGCCAAAAAGATAATAATAATAAATATGAGCAGAGACCCCGCCTAAGGGAAGACTACAACAGACCCCAAATTTTGACACCAAATAATACCCCATATTAAATAATTTGGGGTAGGACCTTGTTTTCAATAAAAAAAATATATACATTTCATTTGGGTTAGTTTAGAAAATAGGTTAGATTTATAACCCATTTTATATTAGAAAACTCAGATCTAGTTTTTAGATCTGAATTAAGGGAAGAAAACATGAGGAAGAAGAAGAAGACGACAACGATGGCACGACGACCCAGTGTCGTCTTCTTCTTCGTTTTCTTCTTCTTCATCATCTTCTTCTCCCATATTTAATTTTTAGATCTGGGTTTTGTTAGGAGAAATGGGTTAAAAAATTCGACCCATTTTACTAACAAAATTCAGATTTAAAAAAAAATATTTTATTATTATTTAAAAGTCCCACCCCTAATTTATCTATTCTGATGAAATACTAGGGGTCAAAATTTGAGGTCCCCTTAGCATTTTCCTCCTCAAACCCCCATCCCATTTTTTTATTATTTACACAGCAGATGTACAAGTATATAAGCTATTTAAAATACAGGATTGATGTCTAAATGATACAAGTGTCGTGCGCATGCATTGCATACGTTCCTTACACTGGGAGTAAATATGGGAAGAGAGGAAGAGATAGAGAGAGAATCGGGAGAGGGGACAGAATATTGAAAGTCTAAATGTCCTACGGTTTTAGTTGGATTAACCGTATGTCAATATGACTAGGGTTAAGGATCATACAATCACCTAATAAAAATATAAATGTGATAAAGAACAAAACAATAATCTCCAACAAGAGTATTGACTTATTCGATTCTTAATATACAGAATTAAGAGCAAGAATAGAATATTTCAATCTCATAAAAAAAATATGAAAATATGCACAAGAGATTTTGTTTACGAGGAAACCCAAACTGGGAAAAACCCTAGGACCTAGTCCAGAAAAGAATCCACTAAAAGTTAATGAAAATTTACAAACCGATTTACCACTCGATGGACACGAATTACAACTCCCTCTACGCTCTAACAGCTATAGTGTACAGTTCTTCCACAAATTCGAACTCCACGAATTTGCCTTTTAGTGGACAGTGATGCATCTCCAACTTGAACTCTGCAAGTCCCGCACCTTGAACCAATACTTGACTCCTCGAGTATATCACCACGAGCTTAACACTCTAAGCTCAACCACCGGAAATCTATCGGCACACAAAAATATAGTTTTTGGTTTAAAATAGGAAGGATTTGAACCAAGTTTAACAAGCTTGGAATCTATAAATTTCGAGCTAAACTCTCCAAGCACTTGTTGAGGTTAGGGGTGATTGGTTGATTTGAACAATAGAAGATAAACCCCTATTTATAGTGAAATGTCCAGATCTAAACCAGAATAAACAAGTTTATTCTTAAACATCATCATGTCAGATGGGAGGTCATTCTATTATCCCTCTTATCCCACTCATGAATGTTTCCCACACACTAATAAACCAACTAAGACATGCTTAGGTGGGAATGTGCAAAAAGTTAAAAAAGAATCTCTTTACAGCTCAAAAAATCGCCAAAAAATTTTGAATTTGGGCGATGGTTTCGAAACCAAGAGGATTAGTTTCGAAACCAACAGGTGGCTTCGAAAGCAATGCCTTTGGTTTTGAAACCAAACTGGTACTGATGATTTTTTATCTTTTAGTTTCGAAACCAAGCTATTTAGTTTCGAAACCAAATATCATCTGTAAACCAACAGGTTTGGTTTCGAAATCAATCTTTGTTCCCTATTTGAAAATAGCCATCAGTTATACTTTGGTTTCGAAACTAAATCTTTTGGTTTCGAAACTAAATCTTTTGGTTTCGAAACCAAACACTCCAAATTCAATTTTTTCTTCAAAATTAATTTGTTAAGATCATTTAAAAGTGTGGAAAACACTCTAATGATCTAACCACCTATGGTACTTAGTTTTTCTAAGCCTCTTACAATCCTAGGACATTTTTCGGTGGTGAGTTGAGTTCTTCGGAGCCTTTGTAGATTTCTTCAAACGGATTCGATCCAAGACTCTCTAGACTCTAACTCAAGTTACAAATACATTCTTGAGTTTACTTTAGACACAAAATACGACAAACAAAAACACATAAGAAAACTCATAGACCTTACAATCTCCCCCTTTGTCGATTTCGTGACAAAAACCATTATAGGAGAAACACAACAAAAACAACCCTTCCCCATTACAGCATAATTTCTCTTACAATGAACTCAAAATAAAGAAAGAAAAAAACTCCCCCATAATATGACATCTAAACTCTAGGAGTAGTCTTTCAAGAGTTTTCTGCAAAAATTTAAACTCACACCAAAGCAAGGTAATACTAAAAAAATTCCCCTACAATAAAAATAGGAGAATTCAACCACTCCCCCTATATGTATGAGTTCTCTCTCTATACTCATACAATCTCCCTGCATTTAATCATTCAAAACTATAATCACTTCTCCCCCTTTTTGTCAGAAATAGACAAAGGTGGAAAAAATAAATTCCTGCAAAAAGAAACATTGAGGCACATATATGGAGAAAGGAAACAAACTAAGCATTTACTAAATAAAACTTAATCATCCATCATTTGTTCAAAGTTTCTAAACCCTAAAGTTTTAGAAAGTAAAAGATGAAGCCGGCAAATGAAAAAATAAAAGATTAAGTATCATTCACAACTTAGAAAAGAACGAGAGAGTAGAATCTAACTATCCATCTCAGCACTAGCATCATCATTGGAGGACTCCTCACCAACATCAGCAGATGCTCTCTGAGGAACACTCTCATCTCCATCATCATCAGCATCACTGGAGGATTCATCAGAAGAATCATCATCCTCAGCTTCATCCTCGGGCTCCATTAGGCGATCATGGCTAGTCTTGGATCTCCCCTCATCAGGCACATCAGGTATACCCTCAACACCCACTTTAGCTGCAATGACATTCACAACTGGAACAAGCAGCTTCATGTATGCTAGAATGGTGTTGGTGGCCTGAGCTTGAGCTACACGTGCTTGTCTTCTGAGTTCTCTCCGAGTAGTCTGTGAAGAGCCAGTCGGTGTCATGCTAGGAGGAATAGGCGCAGATGGATCAGAAACAACTGCAGGAGCTGGCTCCTCTGTGAACTTTAAGTGCCATTTAATCCTCTTAATTGTAGATTCAGAGATAATGCTCATAGCCTCAAGGGTGGCCTCTTGAGTAGGGATAATAACCCCACAATTACGAATGATCCTCTCAACGAGTTTGGAAAATGGTAGCAAGTGAGCTTGAATGGCGTGCTTATTTATGGTGATCATTTGATACACAATGAAGTCTGCCATCCTAAGCTTGGTCTTTGTTCCCAAATGATATAAGAACTCGGCCATTGTATCACTAAGCTTACTACGATTCCCTAAACATGGATAGATATTGGTGGCAACTATGTTTTCCAATACCTTGTGAAACAAGGTACATCTCTTAGCGGGGAAGTCCTTATCCCAATCAAATACTTCCCTAGCCAACTCTTCAGCAATGGTATGAGTACCTAGAGTGTACTCTTCATCAGGATCACGAAGAGGTGAGAATTGAATGGCATCCTCATCATCTTGGAAATCCAGTAGAGATGCAATGAGAGCACTATCAACCACAAAGTGTTTCCCACATACTATAGTGGAAAACTTGAATCCCTCTTCATCAATGTAGTGAAAATTCGAGTAAAATACTTGAACTAGTATTGGGTAGGCATTCCCTAAACCATTAAACAACCTATTCCAATTTCAGAAATTCAACCTATAATAAATTTCCTGTAGGATTACATCCTTGTGCCAATTTACTTCTCTTTCAACAACAAGAGAATACTTTTGGAAGTGTTGGATATAAAATTTGTAACAATCCGCTGAATAAAACTTTTCTTTTGTTCTAGGGCACACAAAGGATTGGGAGGAACCCGTTGAGGATCTTGGCCTCTTTGGGTTGGAGGAAGTAGGGGAGGAAGAGGTTGGTCATTTTGAAGACATGATTGAATCAAAACGATAGAAAAATCTAAGTTTTCAAGAAGAAAAACAATGAAGAACAAAGATAGAGGATGGAGGCTTACCAAAAATGCAAAATCCACGAGAAAGGATCTTCAAAAACTCGTAAAACCCTAGCCAAACGATCCAAAAACCTTGAAAAACCCTTTCTCTCTTCTTTCGAAACCAAAATATACGAATAGGAATGAGAAGGTTTCGAAACCCTTTTAAAAACCCACCTTTAAAAAAGGTCAAAACTGCCCCTTATAACGTGAAAGGCGGCGACAGAACTGAAAACAAAAACAATGTCTCTAGGTCTTTTTTGGTTTCGAAACCAACAGAATTGGCTTCGAAACAGAAAGGCAATATCAGCACAGGTCAATTTTGGTTTTGAAACCAGTCATGTTGGTTTCGAAACTGAAATACAAAATCACCAAAATTTTGACATATTACCCATAAAACTCATTTTTGATGAAAATTTTGATGGAATCAAGGTATGTCCAAGATATGTGACCTGTTACACAAGGCTATGAAGAATATAATGCAATGAACACATGATTTTTGCAAACATGAATATGCTAAACCTTATTCAAAGAAAGCCTTGTTGATTCTCAAAACAAGTAACACCACAATATTCTTATAGATAATCAATGAATGTGTGTGTGTTGAGATAACAATATCATTATGTGAGATCATCCTAAAAGGAAGATAAGATAAGGATATTCATATTACTGATTTCTTTAAATCTGAACCTTACCCAGCATGAGAGAACCATCTCACTTTGCACCCTATAAAATGACATTAATGTTTGAGCATAAGATAAAAATTTTAAGGTACTCAAGAGCATGAGACATAGATTATCAACAAGACACAAGTATTTTTCTTGAACTTGTAAGCGACTCTTATCCGAGGAGACGCTTCCAAGAAAGTACCCGTATTGGAATCAAGTGAATCACCATGAGGTCAAGATGAAGAAAAGAACATCGAGTTCCCAATCTTTTTGTGGGATCTCACTCTTTTTGATGTTCAAACACCGAGTTTAACATTTTTTACGAGAACTCACTCTTTTGGTGTTTCACCAAGTTCAAGTTATTTTACGAGAGCTTACTATTTGGGTGATGAATAAAAAAAATTTAGCACTTCATTAGAACACCAAATCCTAGAAAGATAGTCCAACCAGCTAGTTCAGTCCATCAGTAAATCATGAGCTTTATTTTCAACCCATCCAATGATCCAACTAGGATCAAAACACACTTACTCAAGAGACTTCTTATGTGTACAAGAACCAATATATCAATCAAGAAAGTATGTGGATTTATTGTAGAGATTCACAGGTGTAGACACCAATTTTCGCCCCCAGGCGCTAAACATCCAAAATTCGGTGTGAAATATGAGATTGGGCCTCAACCACCTCTAATTTAACCCAATCAATCATTGCACCTACTCAATTTGGTGTTCCCCCAACACAATTTGGCCCAATCTGGCCCAAATCGGGCCTAATTGAATAAATCGGGTGAAAATCCCTAAAATTCGGACTTAGATTGACTTTAATTAGACCACATCAGGGTTCATTGACCCTTGGCTCAACTCAATTGAGTCTCTTATTAACTCAATTCAACTTCATTAAGTTCAATTTGGCTCAAAATTGAGCCTAATTGAAAGATTTAGTGAAAATCCCAAAAAATATCCTCAATTTGGCCTTAATTTGACCACATTAGGGTTCTCTAGGCTTAATTAAAACTTAATCAGTCTTTAATTAATTTTTAAGATCAAGAAATTTTAAAAATTTGAGAAAAATTGGACCTAATTTGAGTTCAAAATCGAAATTGGAACTAAAATCGGAGTTAGAATGATCCCGGAACCATTTTGCAAAGGGGGGAGAACCGTTGGAATATTCAATATTCCAAACGGCTCTCCATGGGCCATTTTGTCCAGACCATCAGATCTGGATAGATCTGACGGCTAGCCGAAAATGACCCTCCATGAGCCATTTTGCTGCCAGCCGTTAGATCTGATCAGATCTAACGGCTAAGATTAAAAATGCCCTAAAAACTCTAATTTCTACCCTTTTCCACCCAATTTTTTTTATCTCTCTCATCCACTCTCACCCGTTAACCCTAATCTTGTTTACGCCCCCACCAACCCTATTTTTTCTTATAAATAGAGGAGATCTCTAGCATTTGGAAGAGGCATTGAAGAGATCTCTTAGGAGCATTCAATAGATCTCAAGTGGGAGGCATTGGATAAATCTCTTGGAGAGCATTGAATAGATCTTTTGATGAGCATTCAATAGATCTCATGAGTTACATTGAATAGCTTGAGAGCATTCAAGAGTTTGAGAAGGAAAGAAATAGAGTTATGTGAGAGTAAATTCACTTCCATTAGATCTTAGCCTTATCTTTACTACCACCATCATCAACCATCATCTACATCTACACCACCCATCCTAATATAAACCTTGCACATTCAAACCTCACTCATCATGGGAAGAACTCAAACTAATTGAGTTTTTCTTTCTATTTTGAGGTTGGTTTAGAGAGTGTTAGTGGTAGATCACATCACTTTTTAAAATAAAACTTTATCTTCTTCATTTATCATCAACAAAAGAGGTTATCATGGCTTAATGGAGGGTTGATCAATGGGTTTTCTTCACTCTCTCATTGGTGGATCTTAAGCAAAATAGGTAGGTGATCATCACCCCCTTTTTACTTGTTGTAGAGATTCCTTTTTTAAGTGTTGTATGATGTAGTTTAAAAAGAAAGTGAATAAATGTTGCCATTTCATGAATCTCACTTCATAGGTTTATTTTGATGTACTGGTTAGTTACCTTTTTAGAATAAATATAACATTATTAGTGATCTTTTCATCATTCTTTAGCATATATGAATCTTCAAGTATCATTTTAGATAAGTACTAGTTTAGTTAATGTTCATATATCATGAAATAATAAGTGGTTTGATAATCTAACAAGATTGGTCTCTTTTCTATATCATTTCATCATAAAATAATGATTTGTTTTTCATGAAATTCATGTTTAGTGTCAAAAATGATATGTTTAGTAAGAATATCAACCATTTAACCATATTATCTAACATTTGGGTGTATGGGGTTGATTTTCAAGTCACTACACCATAAAAAGTGGCCAAAAACGTGCTGGAATCTTTTCATACAGGCACGAAATAAAAAATATAAAAAAGTGATCTTGTAGATCATAAAAAACTACACAAAATAGGCTCAAGAACAAGTCAAAAAGGTTGTGAAATGAAGAAGTTATGATAGTTTGAAAGTTCACCTTAAAAGTGTTGGATGAAATGCCTAAGTGAATGTTTGATGTGTAGAAATGCTTATTTTGCTAATTTCACATTAATACTTTATTTTGCTAGTTTAGATTGAAGTATATCAACCTTAGTTTTAGGTGAAACCCTAAGGTTTACATTAGAAACTTGTCACTTTTGATGGTGTGCCTTAGAAATCAACTAATAATAAGAATAAAGCTTCACAAATAAGCTCTATGGGCTTGGTAAGCCCATCTTTAAGCAAGCCCACTCTATATTTTTGTTGAGTGTTTGGCTTGTTTCATTAGTTTTAAACTCTCATCTTAGAATTGGACTTCATAAACCTATTTTCTTGTGTGGACCTAGAAAAAACACATCTTTGCTTACACCTTTCTCTTTTGGGCTCGGATATGCCTAAAACTCTAATTCAAAACCCTAACCAATCAAATAAAATTGAACTAGGTTTCTCTCTCTTAGATTAGTTAATCTAAGTTAGGCTCATTAGTTTAAGAAATGCATTAGAAATTAGGGTTGTGTGTTAATTTCGGGATTAGGTTAGGAATTTACCTAAACTCGTCGAAATGTGATCACCATGGACTGGCACTCATAAGTGTGGCATGCGTGTCTACGCCACGTCGATGGTCTTGCACACTCGATTAGTTGGGTTAATTCTTAGACTAATCCCACCTTTGCAATCATCAAGATTTTCAAAACAAAAAAAAGAAACAATATTTTCTACTAATCAAAGTATTTGCATTAGAATTTGGATCATGCTTAACGCTAGGGATTAGAAATCCTAGTTAGGATTCTAGATCTTTCCTAAAGCATATCATCGGCATTTGCATTAGAATTTGGATCATGCTTTACGCTAGAGATTAGAAATCCTAGTTAGGATTCTAGATCTTCCTTAAAGCATATCATGAGCATTTGTATTAGAATTTAGATCATGCTTAACGCTAGGGATTAGAAATCCTACTTAGGACTCTAGATCTTCCCTAAGGCATGTCACTTAGTCGAAGCATTTGCACCTGAAATTTAGATCATGTTTAACGCTAGGGATTAGAAATTCTAGTTAGGACTTCTAGATCATCCCTAAGACATGTCATTCATTTTTTCAAAAGAAAGAGCATCTCGTCGCCACATGTATCACAGTTTACACGTGTCTCCGAGGAAATCCCAGTTGGGTCGCATAACTGATTTGCGCGTGTTATTATTTTTCAAAATAAAAATACTCATATATCATGAGTGCGTACGCGTGGCTTCCTAGTTTAGCCACACGTATTTTGAGCACGTGTATGGGCCCCAGTATTCCCATATACAACTCATGGTCACGTGTATTCCACCTCATGTGTGAATGGTCAAGAGTCTATTTACACTTTGTTGCAGGACTAGTCCGCTGTGCATCCAGGTTTGCATAGTCGTGATGAATCCTCTTGTTTTCTCGTTGGCCGTGAAGAGAGATTCGCGATCAACATTGCTTGTATATGAAGCAAGTCTATTTGCAATTTTGCGACACATAAATTTGAGTTTACGTGTCAGAGTGTGTTTTACTTTTTGCCCCAAAACCTCAATTGAATGAAACATATACTAGAGGGGCTTGAACTTACCTTTCTTGTACACACTCTTTCTTAGCGTAATGTAATAATTTTTAATCATAAAATTTCACCCAAATATCCTTAGTTGTGAAGTAGAGGCCAATCTCACGATCGGGCGGTTGTCGGGTGCCTAACACCTTCCCGATCCGCACCAAGATTCCCTTACCAAGAATCTCTCTACGCAGACCAGACTAGTCGAAAGATCGCCAAGTTTTCTGCTAAAACAAAACAATTTTCCAAAATTGGGTCCGGATTCCCAGATTAATCAGGTGGCGACTCCATAAGTACATTAGACGATTCCACCCCCAGTTAAGAATACGAGAAATCGTTTCTCTTCAGTCGTTCGCAATCGAGGGGGAAAGTTTTTTCGCGGATCCTACAACAGGCTATATCAAAATAAGGTAAGTCAAATTAGATCTGTTGAATCTCTTATATGTTCAAGCATTCTACAAAAGATAGCCATTTGAAACAGGAAGAATACTTGAAATCTCTTATAGTCTTAGAGTGTTGCACTGGATTTCTAGTAATATCAATGGCACTGGTATTATCAGAAAGCACAGTCATAATATCATTTTCAATGCTATAATCGGATAACATTTATTTCATCCAAAGCAATTGAGTACAACACGATCCTGCAGCAATGTATTCTGCTTCAGCAGTTGACAAGGATTGAGAATTTTATTTTTTACTTTGCCATGCTACTAAGTTGTGTCCAACAAAGTAGCAGCCTCCTAAAGTACTTTTCATGTCATCAACATTGCCTGCCCAATCTGCGTCAGAATAGCCCACTATTTCAGAATTTGTGTCATTAGTGTACCACAAGCCAAAACCAAGAGTTCTCTTAACATAACGAATGATTTGTTTGACTGCTATTACGTGTGACTCTTTAGGTTTTGCTTGATAGCGAGCACAAGAACCTACACTAAAAGAAATATCAGGATGACTAGTTGTAAGATAAAGAAGATTCCTTATCATGCTTCTATATTATTTTTGGTCTACTTCCTGTCCAACTAAGTACTTTGTTAACTTTGTGGTGGTTCTCATCGGTGTGCGAGCATCTTTTGCAGATTTCATGTCAAACTTCTTTACGAGATCCTTGGCATATTTTGATTGAGATATAAATATCATATCTTTTTATTGCTTAACCTGCAATCCAAGAAAGAAGGTTAGTTCTCCAACCAGACTCTTACTCGTTAGATTTGAGAAGGATTCAGCTTGTTTGGTTGAGGTAGAACCAAACACTATGTCATCTACATAGATTTGAGCAACAAGAACATCATTTTCAGCCCATTTAATAAATATGGTTTTATCAGCTCCCCTGTAACGACCCAAAATATTTGTTGACTTTGGTAAGTCAAGTTGAGTCGAGTCCAACGTTACAATCGTGGAACCTATTAGGTGTTAAAATAATTAAGTCTAGGATTAAATAATGAGTTTTTGTTCGGAGCATAGTTTGAAGAATTGAACCATACGAATGGGTAGATCTCGAAAAGTTATTCAATTTCGACTACTCACGCGCGAAAATCGGACACTAAATGATCCCAAACCAAGGCCTAGAACATGATTTGGATTGGTACCGAAAGTACCCGCGATTTTGACCTTGATTTTGACTAATTAAACTTTATCAAATTGTGTATATATACTATATATATGTATTGGGTGATGTATTAAAGAGTAATTTTATAAATCTTTCTATTATATACATATAATTCGTTGTATGTACTTATACCTTAGTATAACCAGAGTAATTTTAATTAGTTTTATTTATTATTAGTATTATGTTAGCTTTTCTTTTCTTTTCTTTTTCCCACCGCCTGGATTGTTAATTAGAAAAGAGAGAGAGAAATCTCTCTTATCCTTTACAGCTGAGAGACGAAGAGAAGGAGAGAGAGAGAAGGAGAGAAGAAGAGAGAGAGAGAGAGAGAGAGAGAGAGAGAAATAGAGAAAGAGAGAGAGAAGAAGAAGAAGAAGATGATGATAACGATGGTCCGATGGAGATCGTAGGGACCACGTAATTTATGGATTGAGGTATAAATTTGAAATCCTAGCTTTTCATTTTATTTTTAATTAGATATTTTATGTTGTTAATCTTAGTTTCAATTTTAGGGTTGATTTTATTAATAGTTTAAGGTTTGATTAGACCTTTCAAACCCTTAATTGATGAAATTGATAATTGGGAAGGTTGATTTTGACCCAAATTTATTATTTTGGGTTAGATTGTAGATTTGGAGGTCTAAATCAATTGAGGATGATATTTAGAGCAAATTGGGTTTATAATCCTAAAGCTCTTATTTGATTTGATAATACCAGTACAGTAATTGGAGGAAATTACTGCAGTAAAGAGTTAGCCTTGCGGGATTTGAGGTAGGAACTTATAAATACTCTCTTATAGCCATTAAAGTACTTTCAATGCTTTTGACAGGGTTTAGATTTATAAATCAAATGTAATTATTTTCCAACGCATGCATGATTTATTTGTGATGTCCTATTGATGTGAAAATGATTCTCCAAAAGTATAGTTTTACATATTGATGTAAAACAATAATAATTATTTATAAAATAACTAGATTCTAATAATTATGTATATAAATGAGTTATATACATATATAAGTATATGGATGATTCTTTTCTTACTTATAGTTAAATAAACTATATTTTCAAAAGAATCAAGATTTAATCGTCATCGAGCTTTGGGGATGGGTATATTTCCAAAATCAAATTGATTTTTGGGTTCTTATAAAATATATATATTTTACTTCCTTCCATATGTTAGGAGAAGTAGTTTTTTTGAGAAGGTGTGCGGGATGGAAGTTCCCAGTTGATTGAGTATGTGTTGGTGATTCCCTAGGTACGGGCTTTCCCCCGGAATATATACTATATATGTTATGCTGGGCGTTCCCCCGGCTATGATTATTACCGGCTTTCCCCGAATTATATTACGGGCTTTCCCCCGATTACCCGGCTTTCTCCGGATTATATTACCGGCTTTCCTCGGAATAATATTAGGTGGGAGATCACAACATGTACATGGATGTTAATTTTTATAGGAAAAAGTATTTTCTACTACTAAAACTTATAGTATTATAATATATATTTTTAGGTGATCCGAAAATGGACTTGTAATGCCTACACGAGCAAATCATTGAAGTTTTCCTAAAAACAATGATTTGTTCTGTATTTTCATTATGTTTTCCTGTCTCATGACANTGAGTTTTTGTTCGGAGCATAGTTTGAAGAATCGAACCGTACGAATGGGTAGATCTCGAAAAGTTATTCAATTTCGACTACTCACGCGCGAAAATCGGGCACTAAATGATCCCAAACCAAGGCCCAAAACATGATTTGGATTGGTACCGAAGGTACCCGCGATTTTGACCTTGATTTCGACTAATTAAACTTTATTAAATTGTGTATATATACTATATATATGTATTGGGTGATGTATTAAAGAGTAATTTTATAAATCTTTCTATTATATACACATAATTCGTTGTATGTACTTATACCTTAGTATAAC
>MVGT01004543.1:119132-136197 GCA_002174775.1 Macleaya cordata
AAACAAGTAATATATATTTATTAAACTTCCTACGAGTTCAACTCAAATTTGGTTTCTCTCTAAAACAAATTAATAATTATAAATACTCATCAACCCACACATACGTAATACCTACCTATCACTCTCTCTCTCTCTCTCTCTCTCTCTCTCTCTCTCTCTCTCTTGTTGTTAATTAACGAGACCAGACCATCATCGATAACATGTCTTCTTTGTCTAATTTTGGCCTAACATTTGTATTAATAATCTTAACCTGTTTTTGCGTAGTCTTCTTTATTATCCCGTTCCTTTGGCATTACTGCGCGCTACTATGTTGCTTTTCAGAAAGCCCTAGTCGAAGAGACGACCACGACGATGTCGAACGGGTTGTTAATAATGGTACTATCCATGGTGCAGCAGCATATGAAGAAAATGGATCATCAATATCTATTACTATTACTACTGCTACTAGTACTAGTTCATCATCATCATCATTATCATTAGGATCTAATAATCTTGGGATTTCTCAATGGACGACGACGGTGAGAATTGATATTCCTCCGGTTTCCAATGATAGCGGTGGTACTCATGATCATTCCTCGTTTAATAATGACTGTCCAATTTGTTTGGAGGATTTTGAAGAAGAAAAAGATGAAGAAGGAAAGGTGGTTGTTAATAATAATAATAATTACGTAACTCTTCCACTCTGCAAACACAAGTTTCATGAAGAGTGTATCAGTCAGTGGTTGTCCAAGGAGGCTGGATGGGGGATATCACAAACATGCCCAATTTGTCGATCGAGTTGCTACACATTTTAATTAATTAGTTTTTTTTTTTACGTGGGGCCGATCATGAGGAAGTAAGTGTCCTAAATTTTGAATGCTTATAAGTTGATGGTAATTGCGGAACAATGAGTTGTTATAACAATTTGAATATGTATAAAGAGTTGTTAATATCTATATTATTATATAATGTAAATATATATTTGAATTGTGTAGTTTAGTTGAAAACTTTCAAATTACCTATTATGTTATTTTTTTTACTCGGTTAAGGGTGTGATCGATGTAAGGTGGAAATGGAGACCCGCGAAAAACCCGACCCCTATTGAAAATTCACAATTCCCACCCCTCTTTGATGGACTAATGATGGGGACCAGGAGGCAATACCCGACCCCGCCTCTACCCGTTGCCATCCTTATTCGTCAAGATCTTCGAAATGAGTCTAGTCGACAATACTTTTTTCTTATCTACATAGGATCTAAATTGAAATTTTGAATGCTTCAAAATCAGGTAACATAAAAAAAAGTGAAGATCTCGATGAATGTTTTCTAAATATATAAATTTTGGCAGAATATATTACTAAAAGTGGTATGCAAAAATATTTTTGCAATGTTTATTTATTTATTTTTATCATCCAAATTCGAATAATCCTAACTCAAAAATAATAATAGTTTGTTTGGATGGGAGAATTTAGGTAGGAATTTTGTGGGGATCAGAGATTTGATAGAAAACTAGTTTAAGAAATTATGTTATAAATTTAACTAGTTTTCTACAAAATCTATGGTCCGCACAAAATCCCTACCTAAAATCCTCCATCAAAAATAATTCCTGGAAGCATATATAACTCAAAAACACGCCTAACAAACGTGTACATAGTTCTCCTAAATTTATTAAGGGAAACCATAAAGGCAAGAAAACTCAATTAGGAACCTTCCGACTTCGTTTAGCCTTTCGAATTCTTCGACGCCCGCCATTACTATGATACCTTTCGTTGGCTTCAAAACCTTCATTACTATTTCTGTACACACAAATGTCTTGACCAAACAATCTTGTTCTTCCAATCTCGACACGATCAGGTCGATAGTAATCGATGCCGTAATGCTTATTATTTTCTGATGATCCAATATTATTCAATTCATAAAATCGAATCTTATCGTTGCGTTGCAATCGATGGTGATTCACAAACATCTTCCATCCCTTTGATAGCACATAACTTTGGCTTGCCTTCCAAAATTCGAATGTCATTTCCCATATTTTGCTCTGATTATCAGAGAATTTTAGGGTTTCTTTCTTATATACATCTTCAGATATACGTATCGAAGGGAAGTGTTTCTCAGCTTGAAGACGAGGAATTAAAAGTCTGTTATATTCACCAACATCACTTGAAGATGCATCCTTCTCAAACATAAATTTTCTTTGACTAATTGGTTCTGCATGGGCAGGTTCCTGGAGCGTCGATTTAAGGGATTGATGATTTGGACACGAAGACGAGCCTTCTATTGACGAAAAAGGCGACGAATTACTATTAGTTGTCGATCCCTCGTCATAGTTTGTTGTTTTGATCATCTTCTGTTTCTCCTCCAATTGCCTATAAAAAGATGGATGATATCTCCCCTTAGTTTATTGATTAACTTACAGTAAACAGAATCCATTATTAACCAAAAATCAGTTTAATTGGTGATTACATTTTTCATCACGGACTTTGAAGATCATCAATGGGAAAAAGAAATTAAGAAATACCATTTCAAGCTCATATCCTTAAGAGTTTAGACGCAACTTATAATATGTTGAGCTTCAGTCAATCTCTATCTGATTTTCTCTCCACGGTCCATTTAACGTTAAAGTTTTTTTTTTTTACAAGGTCTACATAAAATTGATCCAAGGGATAATTTTAAGTGTTGATGTTTTCCTTATCATGTGGATGGTCATATTTAGAAATCAGCCCATTTTACAATTTTTAACCCTCTCAAATCAGCTCTTAAACTTAAGTAAATTTTAGACATCTTTATTAACTGCTGTTTTTTTTTTTCTTTGGTGTTTTCTTGTTGATTGTCTTTGTTTTCTTGGCCTCCTCTTAGTTGATGTGTCTCCTTTGTTGTTTTTTCTTTGGTTATCAATGCATTTTTATTTGACCGATACTTTATTATAGGGCTCCAAGATGATCTAAAATGGCTAATTATTGTGAGGATGATCTTAGCATATATTCTATCTTCACTAGAATTTCACATCACCTGGACATTTAACTCAATCAAAAATTAATTTTAGTTCTGTACTTTTCTAAACCAATAATTTTTAATCAATTTTAAATGGGATTAAAAATTTTACAATGATGTGATTTTTTGTAGAATGAGAATGATCGGATTAAAAATTATTTAAAATAGTTTATAGTCTGTTTGGATAGAAGATTTTAAGTAGGAATTTTATTGAAACAAGTGGTTTAGTGGAAACCTAGTTAGATTTATATCATGATTTTAAACTATTTTTCATCAAATCCCTAGTCCCTACAAAATTCCTACTTAAAGTCCCCTCCAAATAGACTATAACAAGCCACAAAAGATAATCTTTGACGTAGTTACTTGAAAAAAAAAACCTAATATAGTTATAAGAAAAAAAAATTAATAAAAGTGCACAGGGATAAAGGCTAGTACTAACCAAGTTTGTGAACTCCTCTTCATGTGAACGTCTTCAAACACCATGCTCAAATTCAGTTCCAATAAATTTGAATCGGACCCAGTACTTTCCATTACTTGCTGCCCACCTTCACGTACTACTGGAATTGGATCTGAACCCGATGGATCCGAAATTGATCCGTTTCGATTCAAACCCGATTGTACCATCCAACTTGAACTCAAACTCACCTTAAATTCCCAACCCGACCCATTTTGTTTCAACCCAGATTCCTCTTTGTCTGTCAACGATTCAACCATTACGTAATTCACCGTACCGGCCGGTTCGGTAATAGGTTTAATATAAGGTTTGAAAGCAGAATTCGGAGATGGAATTCCAAAATCAGCCATTAAAGACGAAATTTGAAAAAAAAAAAAAAATCGACTGAGAGGAATTGAAAGTTGAAAGTGTCTTGAATCTATCTGTAAGATTTATATTTATAGAAATTAAAATGTTTTCAGAGTTCAATTCAAAATCGGAAATTGGATTTAAGTGAGTAAGCTAATTCGCATGAGAAAAGGAAAGATTAAGGTTTACAAAAGTTTATGGATTCGTCTCTGTCTTGTTAGGGCTAGGCTTTTAACTGTTTTCTCTTTTCTATCCATCATTAGGCTAGGGTTTTGATTCTTCTTCTTTCTTTCTTTTGCATAATATTAGATATAACTGATAATAGCTTAAACGAACTTCCCGTTTTATTCATTTTGAAATACCACTAAATCTCTATACACATTCTTCAGTATTGTGTGCTCCCAATGACATATTTTTCATTAATTCAAGTTCTACTGATATTTTAAGAGTTGTTGCTTGCTAGCATTAATTTCTCTTAATACCAAAAGTTTTTTCCATGTTGAGAACGCTGAGAACAAAACTCAGATTTTGGATTCTATCCTTGTTTTTGGAAACTCATTTTGGGATTGTGGACAGATCATGACCAAAGTTTCCGACTGGTAATAACTCTTCATCATATGTTTCGACTCATCTTATATTTTTTTTTCATCAATTTGTTTGTGGTAGGTACGAAGAACATGGGACTTCATATATTCAAAGAAAATGCCGGTTGGAGGTCATGTTTATATTTTAGTAGATTGCACACACTGACACAATTAGTATGCATGTTCCATGAAATTACGTTGAAAACCAACTATATATTTTTCATGCTTTCGAGTCAGGTGTACTCCCAATTTTGTAGAACTAGATTTGCAATGAGCTCATTATCTTTCAACTTTAAACATGATTTTATGTGGAGAATAACTTCTTTTTCTTAAAAAAAATAAAATTGGTGAATTGAAAAACAAATTCCAATATATTTAAGATAAATTTTATTTCTAATATATTTTTTGTTATATTTTACTTAATTAACGTATAAAGTTTTATTAACGAAGTTTCTTATATAATAAAGTTTGTTTTAAAATCACCATATGTTTAAAATATTTCTTTTTGTTTCAATATATTTTAACTCAGCTATTTTCTTTTCCTATTTTTCTTTTAAATATTTTGCATGTGCTTAGTATAGACTGCACATGCTTCTTACTTTGTAATTGTGTTATCGGCTCTAGTAGAAGGTTGCTGCGTGGAAATATCGTTGGCTAAATCACTAAGCACGAAAATTTATGCCACGTGGGCTTCAATGGTAAGGTGGTGAAATTAGATAGCTTCACCATCACGATCGACCATAGAAGTACAGGATCACTTTTTTGAAGAGGTAGAAGTACAGGATCATCAGGACTCAGGTTTCTCATGGAATAGTATGATAAGAACTAATTTGGTTCTTACCCAGAGGCCAGTACGAGCAACCCAAATAATACACAAAAGTAACCAGAATAAACTAATTCTTCTTTCTTGTTATATAATTGATCACTCAATGGGTATATATAATAACTACAATGCTTGACCACTAAGGAAAAGGAATACTAATCCTACTAAAAATAGCAATCCTATAAAATACAAATTCCTAATAATAAATCCTACTCAAAATATAAAGAATAGTCTCTCTAAATAATTAATATTATTTCCTAACCTAATTAATATAAAATTATAAACTAATTTAGATAACTATCAAATGCCTTGATGTTCTGCCACGTGCAAATATTTGTTACTCCTCAATAACAGTATATCAACCACAATTAGGCACTTGATTTGGCGGATCTGACGGCTCGAGTGAACCAATTGATATAGAGGACTCAACTGGATTGGGACCACATAATATGATCCTATCATTCCCCCTCCTTGACATGGACCTTGCCCTCAAGGTCCAATTCAATTACCGCTTCATTTGGTGTGATGTCTTCGCCAAATTTCAAATCAACATAAATCGGAGCAATGGGAGATTCTAGCACAACCTCTTTCGGAGTTTCTTCTTTCATGGGCTTTAAATCGGTATCAACTTGATCAATACGAAGAATTAGGCAGATATCTTCAACAAGAGGTGGAGATAACACTGGTTCTGGAAGAGATAATGATGGAGAAGAAGGTAAATCAACATCCACTTGATCTACAGGAATAGAAGGATCGTTAATTTCGTGCATAGACTCTAAAGATGGGGATGATTGCTCTGATTTCTCTGCATTTTCTGCAGCAAGGGTTGTAAGCATATTCTCAAGAATTCTTTCCACGTCATTAATATCTTGTTTATTTGAATTGAATTCCAGATGAGCTTCTTGAACTTCTTTTTGGTGGAGCTTGATAAGTTTAGCCTCTTGATATTCTTTGTAGGCAGTTTTACTGAAAATTCAGAAAGATGTTGTGTTTCTGTCGTTCACCAATTGTGAATGACAATGGGTCATTTCATTGATATTTAATATGTATTTACAAGAATAAAAGGAAAGTGATACAACCAATATAAAAATAAAAAAGAAAACAAAAATATACAGAAAAAAAAATAAAGATAAACTAAGCTAAAATAAAAAAGATTTGATTGAGAAGATATCTTGTATGATATGTCAATCAATTGGAGAGAATCTTTGAATTTCTTTATGATCTGTGGGGTCCACCGAGGTTAAGAATTATGTCTGTAATGATGACTATGTGTGGAGATCTTGCATGCGTGAGGCAAGCAATGTAAAATATGCGTAATACCCCCCTCAAGTTGGGACGGGAGACGTTTGGAAAAACATCAGCACCGAGAGGTTTGGAAAAACATCAGCAAACTGAGCATGGGAAGGAATATGATGAGGAACTATTAAATGAGATTGAATTTTCTCACAAACGAAGTGGCAATCGATTTCAATATGCTTGGTACGTTCGTGAAAAACGGGATTTTCAGCAATATGAATTGCAGCTTGATTGTCACAAAAGACAGAGAAAGGACGAGGAATGGAGATCCGAAGATCAGTGAAAAGATAGTGTAACCACTGTAGTTCAGCAGTGAGATTGGCTAAAGCACGATATTCGGCCTCAGCAGAAGAACGAGAAACTGCATGTTGTTTCTTTGACTTCCAAGAGATGGGACTATCACCGAGCATAGTAAAATACCCGGTAGTAGAGCGACGAGTAGTGGGACACCCAGCCCAATCGGAGTCAGTAAAACCTTTTAATTCAAGGGAACTATGAGAAGACAAAAGAATGCCATGACCAATAGTGCCCTTGAGATATCGCAAAATACGTAGAGCAGCATCAGAATGAACTGTCCTAGGATCCTGCATAAATTGGCTAAGATAATTGACGAAATATTGTATATCAGGCCTAGTAACCGTCAGATACAATAATCGGCCAATGAGACGTCGATAGGAACTAGGATCAGTGAGAGGCTCGCCATCAGTAGGTAGGAGTTTGAGATGTTGTTCCATAGGGAACAGAGAGACACATGCACCAGTAAGCCCAGAATCTTTGAGGATGTCAAGAATATACTTGTGTTGACATAAAAAAATTCCTTTAGAGGAACGCGACACTTCAATACCTAAAAAATATTGAAGACGACCAAGATCTTTAATAGAAAATTGAGACTCCAAACGAGTTTTGAGGAGAGCAATGTGATGGTCATTATTTCCAGTAATGATGATGTCATCAACATAAACAAGAACAAAAATAGAAATCGAATCCTTGTGATAAGTAAACAAGGAATAGTCATCAAGAGATTGATGAAAACCTTCACGAAGAAGAGCATTAAAAAACTTGGCAAACCATTGACGTGAGGCTTGCTTGAGTCATAAAGGGATTTGGTTAGCCTACAAACCCTGTTGTCACCTTGTTTATTAAAACCAGGTGGGATGGTCATGTAGACTTCCTCATTCAAATCTCCTTGCAAAAAAGCGTTGTTGACGTCCAATTGATTTAAGGACCACCCCTTAATCGAGGCAAGAGAAAGTAAAACACTCACATTGTCTAATTTAGCAACTGGGGAAAAAGTATCATGATAGTCGATACCTTCAACCTGAGTGTACCCTTTTGCTACTAAGCGAGCTTTGTAGCGTTCAATGGTTCCATCAGAATGGTATTTAATTTTGTAGACCCATTTACACCCAATGGCAGATTTGCCAGGGGGTAATGGAGTGAGAGTCCAAGTCTGATTGGATTCTAATGCATTGATTTTTGCGGACATAGCATCACGCCATAGTTCTGATTGCATTGCTTGACGAAATGAAGTGGGTTCATCAGTATTGATAACTTTTGTTAAAAAATCCCGATGTGGAGTGGAAAATTGCTGATATGAAAGGTAATTAGTTAGAGAATAAGGACATGATGCTGTGCACCCAATGACAGAGCACACATAATCCTTTAAGTAACCCGGTGGTTGACGATTCCTAACCGGTCTATCTAGGACAACAAGGATATATTGAGCACCTTGATCTGGTGGATGGGCATGATGATCATCATGAGCAGGAGGATCATTATGGGCACCATGAAAAGGAGGTGGATCTGCAGGAACATGTTGTCCTTCAACAGTTGGTTCAGAAGAAACTGAACCAGAAGATGGGGTCTGGATATCACCATGAGGTGAAGGTGGCGCCAATTCCTGTGGTGTAGGAGACATCGTTGATGGAGGGTGAACACATGACTGGTGTTCACAAGGATTAGAGGAGCCATTATAAAAAATTGTATTGTCATCCACTGAAGTGGAAACATCTATGGGATGGGATGATGCAGAACCATTTTGAAATGGAAATTGAGACTAATGAAAGATGATATCACGTGAGATATAAGTTTTCTTGGATTCAAGGTCATAGATTGTGTAACCTTTGTACCCAAATGGATACCCAATAAAAACTCCAGGTTTTGCTCTTTGATCAAACTTATGCTGAATTTTTGTATTACAAGCAAAACAAAGACATCCAAACACACGAAAGTGTTTGAAGTCAGGCGCTTGCTTAAAAAGCATTTCATGAGGGGATTTATTCCCAAGGATGGGAGTGGGTAACTTATTAATTATATAAGTAGCAGTTAAGATGCATTCTCCCCAAAATTTAAGAGGGAGATTGGATTGAAAACGCAAGGCACGTGCAACATTGAGGAGGTACTTGTGTTTTCGCTCGACAACTCCATTTTGTTGAGGAGTTGCAACACAACTTTTTTGATGAAGTACACCATTTTGGTGAAACCAAGATTGAACATCTAGAGATAAAAACTCAGCCCCATTACCAAAAATATCCCCGGATCCAGACGAAATTTTTTGAATTTTATTCCCATATTGTGTAAGAACAAAATTGAAAAAATAATTAAGATATTTTTGGGTTTCAGATTTGTTACGCATAAGAAAGACCCACGTGCAACAAGAATAATCATCAACCAATGTTAGAAAATATCGTGCCCCACTGAGAGATGGGATAGAAAATGGTCCCCAAATATCACCATGTACCAATTGAAAAAGGTAAAGAGCTAGAAGATTTACTTGATAAAAATTTATTTCTAGTTTGTTTTGCTTGAGGACAAATGTCACATAAACATTCAAGATAAGTAGAAATGTAATTAAACTGCTGAACCATAAATTTCAAACGTCCTAAGCTAGGGTGCCATAGGCGCCAATGCCATAATTCATAGGGCTTATTTGTCATAAAACTAATGGCAGTAGAAGGAGTCCAGAGATGATATAACCCCGCTACAAAATCACCCTGACCAATCACCTGTGTCGTTGACAGGTCCTGAAACAAGCAAGATGAGTCAGTAAATTTGATAGCAATATTATTAGATCGACTATATTGACTTACGGATATTAAGTTGAACTTGAATTCAGGAATGTGATAAACATTGGTTAATTTAAAAGTGGGTGAAAAAATAATAGTCCCAATGTCACACCCCGATTTTCGGTACTCTAAATCAGACCCGATTCGCCGAGTCCAAAAATCAAGGCGTGATTAGTGTAATAGATGTGTAAGTAAAAATATCGAATAAAACTCATTTACTTTACTTTTGAAAGACAATGAATTTAAAAACATTTTATTAATGGTCTACTTTAGTCTACATTGGTTACCTTAAAGTCAGGTCCAAGTCAATCAAGTCTATGTAAAGGTCAACTTATGTCTCTAGCTAAGTCAAAGTCAATTCAAGTAACCATTATTTAGGTCAATGCTCATTGACTCGTCAAAACTAGTCCAATTTAAAGAAAAACAAAAATGTAATGTTTTAAAAATAATTTTCGTGTCAACTGCATATGGTCGAGTAAAATAGGTCTATCTACTTAACCGTAAATCCGAATTTTACAAATAAATCCATTCCAAAAACTAGATTCATAGATCTACAATTTCATCAGAAATAGCCCGAGGCCAATTATGATAATAAAAGGCCCAAATATGCATCCGAAGTACTGATATAGACGTGTAAAAACTCAAAAAATATAATTTTCAGCTTTTTAACAATTTTTGTAAACTTAGCAACTTTGACGAGAAATTACTCTCCAACTCGAAATTAGAAATACATGGTATAATACCTTTTTGAAAAGGAAACATCGAGATTTATACATTTGTCAAAAATAGACTCGTCTCAATTTTGACCGGAACATGTCCAAAAACACTGTTTTCTAAATCTGACAGTATGAATTACAGAAATTATACAATTTTGTATAAAATCTAATTAATTTAATTATTCATGACGATAATTAAATATAAATTAATACATAAATTATACAATTTAAAACTTAATATCTAAGTATATAAAAATGTTAAAAAATAAGAATTAATACAAATAACTCTTATCCCAAGTGATAGAATAGTAATTTAATTCACCAGCTATATTTATACAAATTTGATAACACAAACTATCTGCTTCTTAATCTTTACATTTTTTAATCCTTCACCCTCAACGTAACCTGTGGGGGGGAATTTAGGGGTGAGTAAAACTCAGTAGGTACAAACTATCCAAAAATACTAGATTTGAAACATGCAAAAATTACCATATTAATGCATCAAAAAGAGATTTTTCTATTTAAATAATTAACCATTATTTTAGGTCCATTACATCGGTTTCCACCGTCTCCTCAAGTCGGAACTCAACGGTACCTGCAGGTGTTATGGGGGTCTCCCATTACCGATACCATCCAGATTTGTTTTTAATCTAGATAACAAGTTATTATTAAACTTCCTTTAATTCATTTTTCTTTTATGAATAAAAACTCAACCCTTGCATTAAATAATTAAATGTAAACATGCAAGATAAATACATTTCATATGCAATTTCATAACAAAAACATAAAATTAGATTTTGTTTATAGTATGGATCCCACCTACCTTATTCGCTATCTCCAATTCAATGGTGTAGATCATTGAATTTCCATAACCTTATTGATATTTGTAAAATCAACCTTATGTAATTAAATAGGGTATAAAATGAAAAATAAAATGGAGACATGTTACAAAGAGAGAGAGATATATGAGAGAAGAGTAGAGAAAGTAAGTATAAGTGGGAGATAGAAGGGAAGAAATGGGAGAGATTTGTGAGAAAAATTCGTAAGGGATTAGGGGTTTATATAGTAAATTTGGTTTATTTTTTATTATTATTTCTTTTAAAAATATTTTTTATTTAAATATTTTATTAATTTCTTTTAAGTGCTGCTACAGTAGTCGACGGCTACTACTGTAGCAGCAGCCCATGTGCTAATAAAAAATTATTATTTTAATTAATTAATTTTTTTTGAGATAACTCTCTTAAAATACATTATGAGTTTCCATGCAAATTACCATACATATGAGAAATTTATTTTTCAAATCAATACTCACCCAAATAGACATACTTTCATACTAACTTAATTATATTGGTCAAGTGTGAAATATTCACACTATGGAATTTCTTGGGGTATTACACCCAATGTGACGAACTGCAGCGCGAGTTCTATCTGGTAATTGGTCCATACATGTTTTTGGTGCTGGTTTCCAATTAGAAAAAAAATTAATAGAAGAGCAAATATGATTTGAAGCTCCACTATCCACAATCCAAACAACAGAGAGTGATGAAATTTTTTTACCTGCTAAGTTAACAGAAGGCATGGATGAAGATGGCTCAGTTACATCCTTAAGCATGACAAGTAGCTTTTGATATTGTCCCATTGTGAGACCAGGAATAGGGACATCAATGTTCTGATCTTGAGTAGAACTTGTGGTTGCAAGGGCCGTGTGGTCTTTGTGATCCTTGTCTTTTGGTGGATATCCAATCAACTTAAAACAGCTTTGTTTGAGATGTCCATATTTGTGACAATGGTCACAAAAGGCACGATCACAATCACGATCACGATCACGTTGACGCTTCTTATCAGTTGAACGATTCGAACGATAATCTTGACGCATAACAGCAAGAGTAGCTGATTCGACAACAGGAAGGTTGGGGGAATTCAACTCTTGTTGATTTTCTTCCTGTTGAAGCAAATTATAGATTTTTTATATACTTGGAAAGGAGTCGAACAAGATTTGGCTGCGAGTGTGCGAGTATCGGTCATGAAGACCTTGCAGAAATTGCATGCCCATATCCTGATTAAGTCGCTCCATGTACAGCTTGCCTGATCCGCACATGCATGGTTCGAGAGGAAGGATGGAATCCAACTCATCCCACAACGAATTTAGTCGCGAATAGTAACTGGAGAGGTCTGAATCTCCTTGCTCCAAATTGGATATGGTTTTTTTTAACTTATAAATCTGTGGGGCATTGGACTTAGCATATCTTGTTTTCAAATCAACCCAAATATCATGTGCAGTTTCAGCATACATCACACTAGATTTTATCTGTGGGCTGACCGAATTAAGAATCTAGGACCCCACCAAATCGTCACATCGCTTCCATGCATGAAGCTTGGTGGGATCTGATGGTTTGGATATGCTACCATCCACGAACCCCAACTTATCATAGGCATTCAATGCCTTGGTGATTCCTCTCATCCAGGTGCCATAGTTTACACCGGTGAGGGGAGGAGAGTGAAGAACAGACATCAGGCTATCCGACGGATGGATAAGATAGGGATTACCTTCTGGTGAAGAAGTCAGAGTAGCAACAACTGGAGTACCAGCAGCGGAAGTATCTTCAGCCATTAAGGTAGTTCTCGTGAAGCACAAAACAGATGGAGTATGAAGGATCAAGAGCTCTGACGTTTTGATACCATGAAAATTTAGAAAGATGTTGTGTTTCTGTTATTCACCAATTGTGAATGACAATGGGTCATTTCATTGATATTTAATATGTATTTACAAGAATAAAAGGAAAGTGATACAACCAATATAAAAATAAAAAAGAAAACAAAAATATACAGAAAAAGAAATAAAGATAAACTAAACTAAAATAAAAAGATTTGATTGAGAAGATATCTTGTATGATATGTCAATCAATTGGAGAGAATCTTTGAATTTCTTTATGATCTGTGGGGTCCACCGAGGTTAAGAAATATGTCTATAATGATGACTATGTGTGGAGATCTTGCATGCGTGAGGCAGGCAATGTAAAATATGCATAATATTTACAGTACTTACGCAATAAATTATCTGCTAAATACTCCCATGATACTGATGAAATAAGTCTACGCACCCACTTGTACCATCCTAACAGCTTACTAAAAAAGTGAGAACCGGCTAATGGCACTTTTTGATCCTCGGGAGTGCTGTGGACTTCAAAATACAACTCTGCCTGAGACACCCATTCTTTTGGTTCAAAATATTCAGGTCCATAAAATTATGGAAACTTCTTATCTTGCTCACAAAACCAATCACCTTGCTTACCCAACCAAATATTCATATCAATATATTTTGTTGTTGAAGGGGTAAAAAGGGTGGAAGTTGGGTCAAATTAATAAAAAGGTGAGTTAAGTGGATGTAGGGTAGGATCTGGGTTTAGGGTAACTGTTTTTTTTTAATGGGTTAATGGTGTACTGCAGGGTGAAGGCTACAATAGGTGGATGTAGGGGTAGGGTTGGTTTAGTAAGGTGTAAGTTAAGGATTTGGGAAAGGTTGATTAGGGTGTACGGTGAGGGTTGGTGCTGTGAACTGTTTAATAAACTTGGGGCCAAATGAGGATTAAAAGGGAGGCTTAGACTAGGTTACGATTGTTGGGTACGTGGGATGATCCTAATATGACTTGGTGTAAGGAAGGGTTATATTAAGGTGTAGGTGGGTGCACTAAGGTGGGATGATGGATACGTGGTAACGTGGGTGTAGCCTAGAGACCTAGAAATAGGAGATTGGATTCTGTGCAATTTTGGCTAAAATTAAGAATGGAGTCAACTGGTTGGAATTGGACTTACCCACGTAATGGCTACAGACATATGATAATCTTTCCTGTGCAGCGATGTCGAACTGACGATGCCGTGAACAGTGGATGAACTAACGTTGCCGGATGTGGAGGGTAATAACCAACGTTTTTGGTGATGCCGGCGTTGAAGTCACTATGCAATTCTCTTAGGACACTTTTTGATGATGGTGGTGGTCGGTGGAGAAAGAAAAAAAAATAGAGAAGGAGATGATGATGGTGAAGGTGAAGGCGGAAGTAGGGATAGGATCAGATTAGCTCTGATACCAATTGTTAAGAACCGATTTGGTTCTTACCTAGAGGCCAGCACGAGTAACCCAAATAACACACAAAAGTAACCAAAATATACTAATTCTTCTTTCTTGTTATTTAATTAATCACTCAATGGGTATTTATAATAACTACAATGCTTGACCACTAAGGAAAGGGAATATTAATCCTACTAAAAATAACAATCCTATAAAATAGAAATTCCTAATAATAAATCCTACTCAAAATATAAAGAATATTCTCTCTAAATAATTAATATTATTTCCTAACCTAATTAATATAAAATTATAAACTAACTTAGATAACTTTCCAATGCCTTGACGTTCTGCCACGTGCAAATATTCGTTACTCCTGAATAACGGTATATCAACCACAATTAGGCACTTGATTTGACGGATCTGACGGCTCGAGTGAACCAATTGATATAGAGGGCTCAACTGGATTGGGACCACATAATATGATCCTATCATAGTACTACTATAATACTTGCTAAAATTTACGAGAGAGCATCCATTGATCAGGTTTACTGATGATACGGTAAAAAGTGTATCACTTAAATCCTCGCACTAAGTAAGATCGTTATTGAGTATAGTTGTAAGCAAGGGTCATTCCCGCAGAAGATTGTTCCTAATTTATGCGTTATTGACACAAAACAAACCTAAACTAACTAGAGATTAAAATGAAATTCAAAAACCTACTTAAACTAAATAGAAATACCTAAGACTATGTAGACACACTAAAGACAAACTAAACACGTTGCACGTAAAATTGGGGGGGGGGAATTGGTTTCGATTTGATATGTAAACAAATTAAAGGAAAACAACTAGCTAAATTCTAATCTAAGAAAAACAGAATTTAAAAGGTTAAGAATATATGATGAGAAATATGGTTAAGAGATCATTCGCCACCACTAAACATGATTAATAGTTAATGATTAGAATTATCTTTCACTCTCTTTCGAAATTAATAACCCTAAGACAATCACAAGCTCGATTATCTCGATTCGTCTCCACTTTGTCGTTGAGCAAAACAAGCTCTTCACTCAATCTCTTTCCATCAAACAACCTAGAACAAGCTCTCTAAGTTTAATTTAATGAAAGCAATAATCCACAAAAGACATAGGTTAAATCAAGCAACAAACACACAAGCTCGGTTTATTTAACTTGAGTAATATTCCACTTGCAATCAAACGAAAATATCCCATAATCATTGACGACAATTCACTACTTTGGTTTAGAAATCTTGACAAAACGAATCAAAACACTAAACTAGCAATTAAATCACTATCACATTCATCTAGTTGCGCACCTAAACAAACGAGACAGCAATTCATGACATTAAAACAGTGAAATATAACAATTCCAAAAGAGAGATGAAAGACAAATCTGAATTTAATTAATTAAGAACCATGTCTAGGGTTTTGAATTTCACCCTTAACCAAATAATTAGTCTAGCTACACATACTTGAGAGTTTAACAAATAAATTCAGCAAACAAATCTAACTAGAAAGCAAAGGAAAGAGAGGGTTTATGAGTTTTGCAAACAATATAGTGCTGTCCCTGTTTTGGATGTTGATTGCAGTAGGAACCTTCTTCTTTTTTTCTCCTGATTTGGTGTTGATTTTGTGTGAAGAAGGAGCAGGGCAGCAACAGCAAGGCAGCAGCACACGGCAAGGCAGCAGCAGCGGCAAGCAGCAGCAGCGTCAAGCAGCAAAGCAAGAAGAAACGGCAGCAGGCAGCAGCTTCCCTCCTACTTCTTACGTCCAAAACAGCTGCTGTCTCCTATTTTTGTTATTATAAAACCCTAGCAGCTAATCCCTAATCCTTCCCCACGTTTTATATATATATATATATATATATATATATAAACCTTCTAAAAACCACTCATTCAGCTGCTTGCTTCAACCGACCTCTTTTTTTAGAAACAATCTTATCTCTGCCGACCTTTAAGAAACAAATCAGCTCCTTTGTTTCCTTTTTGTTTTTTTAAATAATAAAACTTTAACTTCCTAGATCTACTAGATTTCCAAATTGATATAACTGGTGGGTCCCACTTAATATAATTACTAAGGAAAAGAAAAATTCTGGTTTCTTTAAAAACGTATTAAGAAGAAACCAAATTTGACTTGTTGACTTTCCAAATTTTAAGAGTTTCTAATTGATGGGTGTTTCTAATTAGTGGGTCCCACTTAAATAGAATTATGTACACAAGGAAATCTATTTTCTTCCTTAAAACAAACGTAGAAACCAATTTGAAATAGCTTATGTATGTGATGACATCATGCTGATGTCATCAAACTGATTTCTCCTTTTAAAATGCAGGTGCCCTTATCAATTATGCTGGCTTCGCCAAATGGTATAATTTGTCAATTTTTACGACGTTTTGACCACTCCACTCATATTTCCTACACAAAACCAAAACACACTTAATTAATTCAAATAGAATAAAATAATGAACTAACTAATATAAATATAAAGGTATTAAATATAATATATATATGCTTATCAAATACCCCCAAACTTACACTTTGCTAGTCCTCGAGCAAACCTAAAACTAAACTGATCCTAATGAAGACAATAAAATCCTAACTCACTTTCGCAGGAATCGCGATTGCACTTAGCATGTGCAACAAGCCGTTAAACCCCTAGGTTACCCCTAGTGGACGAGTGTTGTCTCGTGAGGGTTTGCAGTTAATCTACCCACAAAATTATAAGTTCAAAATA
>MVGT01001369.1:0-81632 GCA_002174775.1 Macleaya cordata
TACTCTCAACTGGAGCAGTTCATCTTGGATCAATAACGATGACAGGTATGTAATTTATTTATTTAATTAATCTATTATTTTGTGTATTGATCGTGAAACTCGATCTTTGGCTTCGGCTCTATTTGATCACAGAAGAAAACTAAGACAACCTAACAAACCTGAAGCTAGATAGGGTTTTCATCAATATAAGAAACTCGTCAGCTACACAAGCAAACAACACCTACTCGTCAGCTAGATAGGGTTTTCATCAATTAAAAACCCCCTTCAATTAATTCACCCTAAAATACAGTCTGAATTAAGGTGAGAAAAAGGTTAAATATAATATATTTGATCAAAAATATAAAAGAATTATATATAGAGAGTCTGTACATCTTTTTTCTTACATGAACAAGTTGAATCAACCTGCAGCTAATTATTATTATTCTTATTCCTACAACAACAAGAAAGCAGTAGTGTTGTCAATACTTGTATTATTCTTTCTATTTCTTCTCCCTATATCGGACTCGGTCAGCCTTGTCTTCTTCGGCTTGGCAAGTACACCCGCCGGAGACCGATATAGGGAGAAGAAATAGAAAGAATAATATAAGTATTATCAACACTACTGCTTTCTTGTTGTTGTAGGAATAAGAATAATAATAATTAGCTGCAGGTTGATTCAACTTGTTCATGTATGAAAAAAGATGTACAGACTCTCTATATATAATTCTTTTATATTTTTGATCAATTATATTATATTTAACCTTTTTCTCACCTTAATTCAGACTGTTTTTGTTGGGGCTTTTCAATGGGTATTGGGTATAATCAGAATATATATATATTGTTGGGGCTTTTCAATGGGGATCGTAACAAAGGCGAGGCCCTTAAATACAAAGATAGCCGCTTTTGCTTCCATTCTAGTGGCTGGTGCATTTGGTGTATGTCTTCCGGTACTAGGGAGGACTACAATTCCGGCTTTGCACCCGGATAAAAGTATTTTCTTCCTCATCAAAGGGTTTGCGGCCGGTGTCATACTAGCCACAGGATTCATTCACATATTACCAGATGCTTTTGATGATTTAACGAACCCTTGTTTGAATGAGAATCCCTGGGGGAATTTTCCATTCACAGGATTTGTCGGCGATATTGACGTTGATGGTGGATTCATTAGCAACTGGTTATTACAAGAGGAGGTCACAGTACTTGAATAAGCAGCAGCAGCATGGCGGACAAACAGTACTAGTAGCAGTGAATAATAATAATAAAGAAGCAGGAGATGATGATCCGGAAGAAGGACATCATGATGATGTTGGTCATAATCATCATCATCATCATCATCAGTTAGATCTTCATAACCATGCAACACATGGTCATCATGCTCATGGGTCATCATTATCATTATCATCATCATCAGATATTCCCTCATTGCAACTCATTCGCCATCGTGTCATATCTTAAGTACGTAATTCCTAAATTTGCTTTAACCTAAATAAATCAGGGGAGGATATATATATATAGCCCCTATATACAATGCATTGGGGGATAATTTTTTGAGATACATGGTGAGAAACATACTCATTCAAAATCAGCTAGTTTTAAAATTAATTTCTAACATTTTAAATAAGAAGAACATTCTCTCAAAAAATTAATCTTTGGATGCATTGCTCAAAAGGTGGGTTTTTAATTAATTAATTAATTTGTTGTTGATTTATAGATTGGATTTGGATGGTATATATACGTGTTAATTCAATTGTACGTTGGTACGTGGTATGTATATATATATGTAGGTGTTGGAGCTGGGGATTGTGGTTCACTCTGTAATTATTGGGATAACAGTGGGTGTTTCTCAGAATCCCTCAACAATCAAGCCTCTTGTTGCAGCCTTGACTTTCCACCAATTCTTCCTAGGCATGGGGCTTGGTGGATGCATATCTCAGGTACCTAAACCCTAACTTAAAACCTAATTAACTTAACCTCCTCTCATCTGTCTTTTTTAATTTAATTCTTTCAGCACTTTTCTTCTTAAATTTTTTTTGTGCGGCAAATTAAAGACAATTTATCTTTTAAATTGTAGGCCGCTCTGTTTTATAATATATATATATAATATATATATATGATTAAGTGATATAGTTGCTAATCATCATCAATAACTATTTATTTTGATGGGGAGTTTTGTAGGCAGAATTCAAGAACCGAGCAATTGTTACGATGGCTCTCTTTTTCTCCCTTACTACGCCTGTTGGGATTGGAATTGGCATCGGAATAACAAATGTTTACAGTGAGACTAGCCCGACCGCTTTAATCGTCCAAGGGGTTCTAAATGCAGCTGCAGCCGGAATCCTAATTTACATGTCGCTTGTTGATCTATTAGCAGCGGATTTCATGAACCCAAAGCTTCAAAACAATGGGAAGCTTCAATTTGCAGCTTATGTTTCACTTCTTCTAGGGGCTGGTTTTATGTCTGTCTTAGCCAAATGGGCTTAAAATTAATGACTGTGACCGATCGAGTAGAATAATGAATTCAAGAGGTATTCGATCGATGTAGATACGACTATTTATTTATTTATTACATCAACATTAATTATTGATGATACACTAACTCAATATGAGCCATTGGATGTAAAAAAATAAGGAAATCAGAGGAAAACCAGAAAACCCGACAATTATTGGAATTAATATTGGTGATCATGATCTTACATTGAAGTAGTATATATGAATCTCTCTATTCATGCATCATCTAGCTACCTACTTAATTGTATTAATTAATTGTTTGTTTTGTTTCAGAGAATTAATTAATGTCATAGAAACTTCAAATAAATTAATTTACATATATATATATATGTAAATATATATATATATATACAAAATTAACAAAACATTTATATACAAACTTCAAATTAATTTGAATATAAATTTGTTATATTCATATTATATACCTCAAGTATAAGAAAAAGAAAAAATAATTCCGACCTACCGGATTCGAACCAGTGACCTAAGGATTAATCTGTTAGACATAACAACTACAGTCCTCCGCTCTACCAACTGAGCTAAGGTCGGATACATTCCCTTTTCTCAACAACATAATACTTATTCATATATCTCAGTATTAAACTCACACCTAGGTCCCCGGCTTTGGTTTCTTGGCCAGCGGGGATAGAACCAACGCTTAGTAAGCGGACGGACATTCTTTAGGTTGGAGCTCGACCGGAAAAGCAAGAAATTAGGGGTGAAAAATCTGGTAATCATTATAATGATATATAATATAGAAGTTTCAATTAGAAATTCTATTTCAATATTTTTTAAAATTTTCTTTTCAAATAGTATTGAATTTTGTTTGCTGATTGAGGATGGCCTATACGGTGATAAGATCATCTTTACTTAAAATCAATTTAATTTTAAACCTTCTAATTCTTAAAAATTTAAAGTGAAGTGGATTATTTAAAATTTCACCATATCAATGAGAGTTAAAAATTTTGAAATGTTATAATTTTATGTGATAATGATTTATATATATAATCGACATAGACATGGAAGTCTATATATACTCGATTGAAGGGGGGACCTTGGAGTACTCTTTAGTTTGGACTTTTTGCATGGACGGTCGGCAAAATTCAAACTAAAAATAAATAAAAACTGAAGAGAAAGAAGAAGAAAAGAAGATGCTAACTTTGGAAGAAACAGTTGTAGTACGTACGGAAAGATATATATAATATATTATTAGTAGAACACAGAATAGATGAGGCGAATATAAGGGGCTTGCCTAGCCCTACTAATTGAGTTTGAAAAAGAGAACGGCCGGCTTTGAGTCGTGAGGTCTGGGAAGCTCCGTTGACCCACCTTTTCTATATTTATCCTTATTCCCTTGAATTTTAATTTTTAAATTTTTTTTTAATTGTTTTGTAACTTTTCTTACGTTCAATTATAAGTACAAGAAATGATGTTAGAAAAAAAAAAAAAAACATCTTCTGAAAGAAAGAGTGAGCATAACCGACAATTTACACGTTCCTGTAGATCAATCATCGATGACATGAAGTACTTGTATGCTCTTAGATTATGTATGCCTTCTATTTTTTGATTTATTTGTTGCAAGCATGATTTGAAGTTGAACCTATTGATTTGTAAATATAATAATAATTAATTATACAAACCAGGTAAATATAATAGTTTACTACAAGCTTATCCTTATTTTTTACTTCCAATAAGTACTCCTACAATTCTACTTCTTGTTGCCAAACATCCTTTAATAACATGCAAATTGAGTGAAATTTAAAAAGGGGCTTATATTGGGGAAGTTGATTTGGATGGGGGAAGCAATATTGTTGGGCCTTTGAGCCCTAGATGAAGGGGAAGCTCTTCATATAATTACATCCACCTAAAATACAATACACCCCACCCCTACTAATTTATGGTTTTTACACCGCACCAAATATACATCCCATCCCTACTACCGTCACTATTTTCATTCTCTACCGCCGCCGCCACCACCACCACCACCAAGATTTCATCCAGCCACCAACAGCGATTCCATACCCCACTCTCATCTATCTCTCTCTCTCTCTCTCTCTCTTAAACCTAGATGAGAAAGAAAAAAAATACCCAACCATTCCCCTCTGACCCCTGAACTCTTTAAAATTTCTCTCTCTAAATAACATATCGTCTAGATCTGAAATTGTTTTTCAACCATCGAATTCAACTACCAAAAGTATAGTGGATCGAGTTGTTGGTGGTGACGGTGGGATGGTGAAGGTAGTAGGAGTGGGATGTATTTTGATAAGGTGTTATTATCTTAAGCTTCCCCTGTACTATTTAGCTTCTCCTGTATTAATAATCAACCCCCTTTAGGAAAACTTTGTTGCCTAGGTTATAGCAAAAACATATACGGTAATACTAGGGTTACAGTAGAACCTACAAAATTTTCTACTGAAAGGGACAATCTACGTACGGTAGACGCGAATCACTTTGGGATAGACAAGAATCACAAGGGTATTTGTAAAATCGTACCACTCACTGTAGATTAGCTTTGGTAGGCAATTCTGTAGGATATTGTTGTAAGTTTAACGTTATCTTAATTCGTATGGTTTTTTTTTTTTTTTTCAATAGCCTTTGAACGAATGAATGAATCTTTGAAAAACGATACGACAATACACAGGGTTGTCGCTTGTCTTCCACTTATCCTCCTCCTTCTCCTCCTCCTAATTAGTCTCTAATAACACCATTAATAAAACAGCTAATCTCTAACATTAATAAGATGTTGTTTTTAATTAATGTATGTATGTACGTAGTTACAACATAATGTCGACATTTTAGAGAGTTGACTTCTGACTTTTGAGCTTCTTAGGTCTTACAACCTCTTAACGAGTTCCTATTACTAGCCGCTAGCCTGCTACTATGACAACATTATTACGTAATAATAATAATAATACTACTGTTAATTGTCAACAGTCAACAGTCAACAGTCAATCCCAACCCCAACCTCAACCCAAATCCCTATCGCAATCCCAATAATTAATGGGGCTTAACTTTCCACTCCAGAGTCCAGTCCAGCGAGTCCTCCAAATTAATTTTCGTAACATCTTAACCACTGACTCTAAAAGTAAGTCTTCGGAAACCTGCCTTATATTCTTGGGGATCCCACAAATGGATGTAAGAATCAGCCGGTCTGGACAGATCATATTATACATGGGTCTCTTGTTCACACGGCAAGGTGAAAATTCTTAGCTCATTTTTTGTGGATATAATATTATCGTTCTAATATGTCAAAAAAAATATTAGCTGATCTTTAACCCTTTAAAAAAATTACTTTAAATATCAACCGTTCATTCATATTATTTAATTCTAAATAACATGATCATCGGGCTAAAAGTTTCTGATTAAGCTATTTTTTTAGAGTACCATATAATTTTTGATAGTGTTATACCCACAAATAATAAGCTAATTTGAAAATTTCTAACATACAAAAAATTATCTTAAAACTTTCTCCTTATCATGTGTCCTTAGTGCACAAGTTAACCAAACCTATTTAATTATGGGAGCTATTCCGATGCCATCACTATATTGCCATCCTATGGCATGTGGGATTCACATACTGATGAATCAATGACTAATTTTTTAATTTGTGAGGATGTTCTCCTCACTATCATTGCCATTCTCACAAAAGAATCAGTTAATTCTAAAAATTGTAACCCCATCATCCATTGATGCAATTTAATGGTAAAAATGATTGATTCAATCATCGTTAATTTTAAAAAAACTGGATGACTGGATTGCTAGTTTTAGAATGAGCTGATCTTTTGTGAGGATGTTCTCATCACCATTTAGATTATCATCACAAAAAATCAGCCCTTGGTTTAACTGTATGTAGGCTCCACAAGTCATGGTATCCTAAAACAATAATATCTTTTGGACCAACCATTTTACGGAAATAGTGACCGATACTTATGCGGTAGGGTGGGACTCACCACTTTTTCTCCTCTCAAAAGTGTTGAAGGGGTTTCCAACCTACATGGCAATGGGACCCATCCTACCACATAAGCTTCGGGCACCACTTGGTCTAAACAACACTATTGAACCTTAAAATGTCACAATGATGGATGGCAATATAGTGTGAGCACAAGAACTGCACCCTTTAATTATTAATTATTCAAATTTTGTTTTTGTTTAGGATACCATGGCATTACTTACTAATTTTTTTTTGCTAGGTAAGCAAAGAATAAATAGATTCAAAATAATCTCTTATACAATTCAGGATGGGGGAAAAATTTGTCATATTTTATAAATTGTGTCCTGCTTCATAAACTCTCTCACTGCCCCCTCTTTCTTCAAAACCAACAGAAAAAACCAATCTACCAATCTCTATTGTGATGGCAAAAGTTTCGAGCCCGAAGAAAGACCAAAGATAAAAAAGAAAGCGGGACTCCCACGTCCCAATGCGAAAATGGCATCACAGTACTTACTACTTTACCACTTTACTTAACAGTATTATATATTAGTAATATATACAGTTACATCCAAAGTCAAAGATCCTTTTATATAAATCTTCTTAATTATACTGTATATTAATTAATTATTCACAATCTCTCTCTCTGGTCTCTGGTTTCTCTCCAGACTACTATAAAAATAAACTTACCACCAAATTGTGAGTTTGTCTGGATCGATTGTCATCGATCTCCTCTCTACTCACCCCTACTACTACCTACTTAGCTAGTATCTTAATTCTACTCTCTCTCTTCTCTCTCTCTCTCTCTCTCTCTCTCTCTCTCTCTCTCTAGCTTCTTAATTAATTAATTCGATCAATATGACGATTAATATCAGGAATAACAATAAGAAAGCATTATTACTGATCGTGATACTGGCGATTGTTCTGATGATCCCTATATCATCTGTTTCTGCGGCGTGTACCTGTGACAAAGAAGAAGAAGAAGAAGGAGACCGTAATAAAGGCGAGGCCCTTAAATACAAGATAGCTGCTATCGCTTCGATTCTAGTAGCTGGTGCTATTGGTGTATGTCTTCCGGTACTAGGGAGGTCGACAATTCCGGCTTTACATCCTGATAAAAGTATTTTCTTCTTCATCAAAGCATTTGCCGCCGGTGTCATACTAGCCACAGGATTCATTCACATATTACCAGATGCTTTCGATGATTTAACGAACCCTTGTTTGAATGAGAATCCCTGGGGGAATTTTCCGTTCACCGGATTTGTTGCGATGATGTCGGCAATATTGACGTTGATGGTGGATTCATTAGCAACTGGTTATTATAAGAGATCAAACTTGAATAAGCAGCAGCAGCAGCAGCATGGCGGACAAACTACAGTAGTAGCAGTGAATAATAAAGATGATCCAGAAGAAGGACATCATGTTGATCTTCATACTCATGCAACACATGGTCATGCACATGGTCATTCACATGGCGGGTTATCATCATCATCATCATCATCATCATCATCAGATTTGCCTTCCTTGCAACTTATCCGCCATCGTGTCATTTCTCAAGTAATTAATTAATTCCCAATTTAATTTTTTGTTTTCCCCGTTTAATAAGTTATATAACTGATATATATTATATTAATTCTAAAACAAAATTAAATCGGTAAGTAGATTTAAGTTTCTTGTGATCAATATTTTATTACAATTTTAGACTGTTTATTTATTTTATTTTATTTTTTCCTTTTTTATTTAGATTTTCTTGTTCTTTGTTATTTTTTTAGAGTTAATTAATAAAGGAGGATTTAATTAATTAATTAACTAATTTGTTGTTGAATGGATTGGAATTGGGTGGATGTAGGTGTTGGAGCTGGGGATTGTGGTTCACTCTGTAATTATTGGGATAACAGTGGGTGTTTCTGAGAGCCCATCAACAATCAAGCCACTTGTTGCTGCCTTGACTTTTCATCAATTCTTTGAAGGCATGGGTCTTGGTGGATGCATATCTCAGGTACCTAAACACTTTAACTTAAAACGATATTGCTCGGTTACCTAAACACTCCAAACAGAATAAGGAATAATTTTGAGTTGACGTAAACCACGAAGATGCGTGAATACAATTTATCTTAAGATTTCTATTCTTTAGGTTAAGATTCTACCGTAAGTATGGCATTCAAGTTTTAATAATTTTAGCTTTTAATTTATTTTGTGTTAAATTCAAGTTTTAATAATAATTTTATAGTCTGTTTGGACAAAGGATTTTAGGGAGGGATTTTGTGGGGACCAAGGATTTTGAGGAAAATATAACATGATTTTTCCCCCAAATCCTTAGTCCCCACAAAATCCCTCCCCCAAATCCCTTGTCCAAACAAACTATTAGTTTTAGGGATACCCATTTCTAGCTTTAAATTTTGAAAGATAAATTTCTTGAAATTTGAATGTTTTGAGATTCTTAATTTCGATGGGATAATTAGTCCATAATCTAGAAATATATATATATACTCATTTGCGTATACATAATTGAGTGAGATACTTGCTAATCAACAATTTATTATTTTGATGGGGGGGTGTTTTGTAGGCAGAATTCAAAAGCAGAGCTATTATTACGATGGCTCTCTTCTTCTCCCTTACGACCCCGGTTGGGATCGGAATTGGCATCGGAATAACAAATGTTTACAGTGAGACTAGCCCAACCGCTCTAATCGTCCAAGGGGTACTGAACGCGGCCGCAGCCGGAATCTTAATCTACATGTCGCTGGTGGATCTACTAGCAGCTGATTTCATGAACCCAAAGCTTCAAAACAATGGGAAGCTTCAGTTAGCAGCTTATGTTTCCCTTCTTCTAGGTGTTGGTTTTATGTCTCTCTTAGCCAAATGGGCTTAAAATTATATATATATGTATATTAATTGAATGCCAATGCGATCAGATATATATTAATGTAGAAAATATATCAGATAGTAATGATATGGGCAAATGGGCTAAACATGGGTTTGCTCGACCTAAGCCGAATGGGCTAAACCTGATTTGGGTCAGGTCTCATTAGTTTACTTTACTGGAGTGATTTTGTTGAGCAACCCATGCATGGCCTTTTTAAGTGAACTAAAATTATATGAGAAAAAAGTAAACCCATAGTAATAATAAGATTGTGTAAAGAAAAAAATGATGTAATTAAATTTTTTACATTTTTGCAAAATATGCCTTTTAATTAACTCACTTAAATCGCTTATCTGCCTCCTCCCTTGCCCTTCTCCAATAAGTTAATGGGTGCATGTCTTTCACTAAGTATTAATGAAACAATGAAAAATAAAAACACATAGAACCCTATTGATTTCTTTAAATCTTACAAAGAAATTGATTTTTTGGGCCAATTATATAGAATGTGTAGGCTTAAAAACTTTCTACACCTTCACATGCTAACAATTAACTACTAGCCTATTTTACTGATCCAACTAACCTCAATAGAGAGACTTTTTNTTAATATATAATAGTTATTAATATGATAATGAAATTCATTTATAAAAATAAGAGAGACTATTTGAAAAATACTAATTTTTATTTAGAGATTGTGTTTCTATTTAATTTTAACTAGTGAAAAAATTAAAATTCTAATTTTCCAACACCTTTAATTACGTGTATTTGAGTGCGTGACCGTCGTAAGTTTTCGTTCACAGAGCACGTACTATTGTGTGGCAAGCATCCAACGGCCACATACTTGATCACACGTAACGTAAGCACGAAAATGCCTTTTTTTTCAAAATTTAAAAAACCAAAAAAAAAAATTTGTGAAAAAAAAAACGTACAAATAGTGATGATAATGGTAATTCGAGGAGAAAATTGTCTTAATTAGCTATTATAAAATAGGAATAAATTAGTCATATAATTAAAAATACAACACACAAAATGTCGACATATTTATGGTTGACTTTCCAAATTCAACCAAAAGATCGACATTTGGATACACACAAAGCTTAAAATCTTCATCTTGGAAGCTAGGATTTCAACATAATGTCAACACTGCTCAAGAGTCAACCCTTTTAGTCCCTATAGCTAGGCTGTTTCATAAAATCAACATCGTAACACTAATTCATTTTTGATAGGAATATTATTATAACCCTAATTCTTAAGAAGCATTATTGTCTGTTTTTTTTTTTTCTCATGTATATATATATATATGACTATTCCACCCACGGGGCCTACTTATTTTTCTAATGCAAAAACATATCTGTAAAAGGTCCTTTTAGTAATTTCACTTTAACTTAGTTTCAATCGATCGACCAACCTGTTATGTGACCTCATTCTCTATATATAAATAACAATAGACCATCACCTTATTTCCATTAATCCTTGTTCTTCTTCTTCTTGTTTTTTTTTCTTCATCATCATGAATAGGCTTCAACCTTACTCATACATTAATAATGTGTTCCTAATAACATTAGTGGTGCTGTCATTACTTGTTCTCCCTATATCCGTATCGGGGGACTGTACATGCGACGCCGCCGGAGCAGAGGAAAACCATAATAATAACAAGAAAGAGGCGCTTAAATACAAAATAGCTGCGATCGTTTCGATTCTATTAGCTAGTGCAATTGGAGTAAGTCTACCTGTGGTAGGGAAGACGATTCCGGCTCTACGACCCGAGAGTGATATATTTTTCTTGGTCAAAGCATTTGCAGCTGGTGTCATCTTAGCAACTGGGTTCATTCATATACTTCCCGATGCATTCAATGATTTAACGTCGCCGTGCTTAAATGAAAACCCGTGGGGGAATTTTCCGTTCACTGGATTTATTGCGATGATGTCCGCAATATTGACATTAATGGTTGATACATTAGCTACTGGTTACTATAAGAGGTCAAACATGAATAAGCTGCAGCAGGCACAAACAGTGAATTATAATGTCGATGAGGAGCAGGAGGAGCATGCACATAATAATGTTCATAACCATGCAGTACTAGGGCATGCTCATTTACATGGATCATCCGCCATGGAATCATCGGAGAATAATAATAATTCGAGCTCATCCTCATCAGATCTCATTCGACATCGTATCATATCACAAGTAAGATCGATCTCCATTTATCACTCACTCACTCAATAATTAATTAATTAGTATTAATATTTATGAGCCTGCATGTTTTCTCTTTAAAACAATTATGAGCTCTAATTAGCAGATAATGAGTTGTAGTAATTAATTCACATGCTCTTAATTTATATTTAATTTCTTTCTATTTTTTCCATTGGGGTTTTAATTTTTTACAACTTCTATATATATATTTTTGTCATTTTAATTTCTTAAAAGAAGTTATTTTTTGAATATATGTTAATGCAAGAATTTTGTTCACAAAATTCCTACTTAAAACCTTCCATCCAAACAAATTATAATAGAATTAGGATAAAGTAGTAACTAGGGTTTCTAAAAATATGGTTGAATATGGATATTGCTCACCGGCGAGCAAGTTAATTTTTAAATTGATTAGAAGTTTGAAATGGTCAAAGAGTTATTCATATATATATATATAAATTTGAAAAGATAAGATTGTATTCAACAAGGTGCAGCCAAGACATATAGCGGACGATTAAAAAAAAGGGTTTCATTACAGCCCCAACAGAAGAGCGTTTCTTTCACCCGAAACCACCCACCAAATAGCAAATGGGAGACAAAAGTGAATAAATATATATGGCCCGGCCCGTTTAATATATATAGAGGAGGGATATTGTAACATAATACTATTGTAACACACATTTTGTATGGGATACATAGGAATGATTCAAGGGCTGATTTTCGGTTGACATGTTCTCCTCAACATGTAGAAACATATCTAAAATCAGCCCATTCTAAAAGTTCTAACCTCATCAAAAATTTATCGAAAATCCATCAATTAACGGTCTAAAATAAATATTTAAAATTTACCAACTTTTCATAGGCTGATTTGAGGGTGTTAGAAATTTTGAAATAAATTGATTCCGAATATGATGTTCTTCATAGTGAGGAGAACAACTCCGAAAATTAACCCTTAAATCATTTCTATGTAGTCCCTACAAAATGTATATATATATATATTAGATCTCTTGTTTTCTACAATATTTCTATCTAGTCGAGAGGACATCCATCAATCTCACTAGCAGTGGCGGATCCAGGAATTTCTACCAGGAGGGGCAAAGTGGTTATTCACAAAAATCAAAAGTTCAAGAAACATATCTAATTATCTTAATCTAGGGTTTAAACAATTAAACTGTTACCCTGTTAGCATATTAGAAATTTAGAGTCATGGCTTAAAAAAATAAAGAACAACAACAACAAAAAATTATCACTGACCTGATTGGGGTGATTGGGACAAAATTTTAAAGATTATAGCTGGCCGGCCAGTTACCAATCAAAGCTTAGGGCATCACTGCATCGAGATTTAGGGTTGATGTTCATAAAAATTGAAAAACAAAACCCAAAAATGTTAAATAATAACCACTTAATCAGTAATATTTCAATGATTTATATTTTATTTGTAAATTGTAAGATAGATAGTTACAAGAACTAAGAAATAAATTAAAATGAAGAAGAAAAAGAAAAGGAAGAAGCAGCCTACCTAATGGCATTGGGTAATGGCGGAATCGAAAAGCCTGAAATTTCAGTACCGGAATGTCTTCGAGCATACCGCTGGTAGCTTCCCCCAAACACCGGTCGGTGGATTTAAAAGCATGAGAGATTAGGTTTCTTAAAGAGAGCAAAGAGGGAGCAACATTGGAGCACAACTTGGGTGCTTATTAATCGAAAATGGGATCTTTACTGTTATTTACTTGTTTGGGTCTAGAGAGAGCAAGGTGGGCCCCAATGGTTATTAAACTTTCAACAAAATTATTTTGGAGTCCTCATGTATTTTGTTGAGATAGAAAATGGTCAACTATACATATTATTTTTAAAAAAAACCCAAACTATTATATGTAGTTCGATTTTTTTAAAAAGTTGAGGGAGGGCAGTTGCCCCCCCTTGCCCCTATGTGCGTCCGCCCCTGCTGGCGACGCTGTTTCTCCGTGGCTATAGTGTATAGCCACGGTAACCCTTTCCACCAATACCACGGCGACAGGTACTTTGACAAACAAATTCCGCTATCTGGCCCTGGTGAAACACCATTGATCACTATTGTACTATCTTCACCGTTAGGGGTTTATTTAATCCTGTATCTAATGGATTTCCATGAACTTGTAAAATTTAGTGTTATTCAATCAACTTAGAGAGAATCTTATTACAAATATATGTGTTATTCAATCAAGATGTATTTTGAGGGAGTCTTATAAATGCATGTGTTATTCAATTAAGATTTTGAAGAAGTCCTCCAAATACATGAGTACGTTATTCAACTAAGACTTTGAGGGGGTCTTGCAAATACATGTGATGTTGGTTGTAGTCTTTAAAGTCCATAACCTTGATGGATTTACCTTCTCGGTGGACTTTGAAGTAGTTTTATGTAAATTAACTTGTGTAAAACTCGACCAAAATAGGTGAAAATATGGTGGACTTCATATTAATAATCAATAATTATTAATTAGTAATTAAGATTAAGATTAATATTAATATTAATAACTTATAATTAATTAGTAATAATTGATAACTAAGACTAATATTAAATATTAATAATTAATAAATAATATTAATAATTAATAAATAATATTAAATAATTAAATAAATTAATTGTAAATTAAAAATTAATTATAAGTATAGAAACTATTATTTATTTCTAATCATTACTTACATATTATTATTAATAAATATAATAATTCAAACTAAGCGTAAATAATAACTAAAATAAATATAACTTAAAACTATTGTTATTAATAAATTATCAATAAGCATAAATATGAATAATTAATATTAATAAAGATATTTAAATTAAAACCTATTATTATTAATAATATAAATAGATTATAATTTATTTATTTATTTGAGGAGAAATAGATTATGATTGATAACTAATAAAAATTATTAATTAAAATAATAATCTACGAAAATGTTTATAAAAAATCCATAGCTCTAGACTCTATAGGACTCCACAGGGGTTTGCAGGAGTCTATTGAAATCAATGGAAACAAATCATCTGGGGTCTGCAGCAGGAGTCTGCTAGAGGACTCCACCGGGGTTTGCAGGAGTCCGTTGAAATCAATAGAAACAAATCATCTGGAGTCTGCAACAGGAGTCTGCTAGAGTCTGTCAAAGTCCGTTGAAATTAATCACTTTTAAAACTCCGTGGAAGTCTATCAAAATAATCGGGATTGAATAACACCCCTAAATCAACTACCACTGTAGCTAAAAAGAGGTTATAACACAATTTTCTAAGAACGGAGGAGTATTAGTCACGGTCAACACCCAATACTGTGGCCAATAATCAATAGAAGTAAGTAGTGCTAGTCACCGTGGCGTGTCTAACACCAGTGGCTAATAAACTGACCAACACCGTACGTGATACATAACACCATAGCTTTCGATGAAATAACCATTACTATATATGATCGATATGTGCTTTATATATGCATAATCTCTAATTCTAATTAGTATGACTATGATGTGTTTTTTTTTTTTAAAGAATTAGTGCTATATATATATGTATATTCTTATTTTTTAATTTCTAAATTTATTAAGCTTAATTAATTGTTATTAATTAACATTATGGATGGATGTGGAGTACACTATTAATAGGTATTGGAGCTGGGGATTGTGGTTCACTCTGTAATTATTGGGATAGCATTAGGTGCATCTCAAAGCCCATCCACCATCAAACCTCTGGTTGGAGCCTTGACTTTCCATCAATTCTTTGAGGGCATGGGACTTGGTGGATGCATAACTCAGGTATCATTCAATTTCATTTTCATTTTCTTCATGTGATATCATGCATGCATATATATATATATAGTACGTACGTTCGAGCTAACTAGCTAGCTTAATTAATATAATTTTAGGGGTTTTAATTAATTTGTATATATATAGGCAGAATTCAAGAGTAGAGCCGTAGTGATTATGGCACTGTTTTTCTCGCTTACGACACCGGTTGGGATCGGAATTGGAATGGGAATATCAAATACATACAACGAGAGTAGCCCAACTGCTTTAATCGTACAAGGGGTTCTGAATGCGGCCGCAGCGGGAATCCTAATTTACATGTCGCTGGTGGATTTACTAGCAGCTGATTTCATGAACCCAAAGCTGCAGAGCAATGGGAAGCTTCAGTTTGCAGCTTATGTATCCCTTCTTCTAGGGGCTGCTTGTATGTCTATCTTGGCTAAATGGGCTTAAATTAATATTTAATAATTAACCGCCCACATGATCGATGATGCGATTGTTTCTTTATTACGTACTTCATTCATTCTTTTTATGTTTTTTGGGGTGTTGGGTTGAGGGTTGAAATTTGATCCGATCAAAAAAAAAAAAGGCTTGAAATCGATTGCATGCATGCATGCAGTTGTATGCATAAATAAGTTTGGTAGTTAAGTTAATACTACGTACGATGATACTGCTCTAAACTCATCAGTGTTATAATTAGCAGCAGCCATTTTCTATATAAGTGAAAAAACAGAAGAACAAGCCAGAGAGGAAATGGGCACAACAAAAGAAAAAGAAAATTTATTACATTGAAGATGAATTTGGTGTATAATTACAGAAACTTAATTACATTGATTGTGTGGAGTTTGTTTGTTTGGGTTTGTTTCATTTCTGAAAAATATTGCAAATTTAATTTCTTTTCGAATTATTTGGTGACATGAATAAATTTTCATATTCTCTTTCTTGTTGTTGTGTATACATCTATACAAGCCATATATAACTGTATATGTATGTTGCACGTATCTTTACGTTTCATTAACCCCAACTTGAGCCTAGCCTAGCTTAGCCCAATCAGGCTTGAAGCTTACTGCTGCACTCCAAGTTAAACAAACCCAGCCCAACTTTGCAATTTTTTTGTTGGAAATTTAACGAACACTACCAACTAAACTAGTTGGCACATGCCACGTCCAACATTGCATGTTTCCTCCTTTTCGTATGTAAAACAATATTTTCTTCACTTTCTAAACGGAATGTGCGTGTGTAAATTGTAGATTAATTATATGTTCACATTTGAACAACGAAAATCTACTTATTTCGATTTAAGTTTGACGTTTATCCGCGGAACACTTCATGGCTGAATGATGTTTGTATTGTATATCCACCAGTAAAGTAAAGCGGTAATGCAAGGCTTACAGAAAAATCCAAAGGCATAATCTATGATGGATGCATATCATTTTGAATTGTAAAATTTTTGTGTAATAAGTTTAGCATTTTCCAAGGTAAAGTGGGTGGCTCGCAGCACCTTAACCGAATTATGGCTTCTACATGATCGGAACTAGTCTGCTAGATTGACGATTTGCTATACCAAATGCCAAAAACATAAGTAACAAAGTGGGTCCCCACATGAGGATAATTAGAAAAGCATTTAGGAGAAGAATGGTGGTGGATCCCACCCTACCACATAAACATTGGTTATCAGTCATTTGATCTGGCTAACCATTAGTCCATAAAGTTTTTTCCTTCAATAAATCCCTTAAACCTAGCTTAAAAAACAGAAATGATTTTTGGACCCACCGATTTACAAAACATGTGGCAGAATGGTTTCCAACTTATATGGCATTGGGATAGACCATGCCACATAGCATTTCTTTTGTAAAAATGTTCGGTCCAGAAACACAAATGCAACTGTAGCCAACCCAACACAGAAGAAATCTCTCACTCTGGTAGTATGTACTCTGTATTCTCTTGGTTTTATACATCATATGTTTTTTTTATGTAGGGGTGTAAATCGGGCCGGGCCGGGTGCCCACGGGCCTACAGTGGGCCGGGCCGGGTCGGACAGGCCATGAAAAACTATGTTCAATAGAGCCCATCGGGCCGGGCCGGGCAGGCAATGAAAAATCAGGCTTACGGCCCGCCCAAAGCCCAATATTTGTTCAAGCCGGGCCGGGCTAGGGCGGTCGGGCCTTGGGCCATAACCTTAATTTCTTTCAATTAAAGAACCCAACTTCTTTTATAACCCACCATTCTCATACCTCTTCTCTAAGTTTAGCAATGTGGGACTAATTGCTTTAGGCTTCTAAGCCAACTAATTAATTTATTAGTCCCACATTGCTAAAGATAGTAAAGAGACTTGAGAATAGTGGGTTATAAATATACTTGTTTACATGTTGTAGTGATAATGCTAATCCTCACATATAGAGGAGGTACTCCTGTAATGTCAAACATTATAAGTTTTTTTTTAAGAAAATAAAGAAAAATAAGAAAAGGGGTAGGAAGTGATTGATCGGGCCGGGTCGGGCCGGGCTTTAGGGTTGGGTATCGGGTAGTATGTTGAAGCCCGAGCCAGCCCACCAAATTAAATGGGCCGGGCCGGGTAGGCCCGATTCGGGCTTTGGGTACCCATGGGTTGCGTCGGGCTCGGGCCGGACGGGCTGGGTAGCGGGCCGGTGGGCTTTATTGACACCCCTATTTTTATGTAGAAAACAAAATTCTTAGTCTTTACATCCCTCTCTTCAACACCGACGACGACCCCAAAACAAAAACCCCCCATCTCACTTCTTCACCTCTTTCTCTCTTCCAATTCTACTCAGCTGCCTTTGACAACAGCAATTTTTCATTCCCCACCCTCAATTCCAACTGCTCTTCCTCCTCCTCCTCTAAAAAACTACCACAACCAACATGGGACGAGGAGTATAAAGCCAAAGCCGATCGATAGCTAACCTTCTTGCAAAAGCTCTCTGCTTCAGGCGGCGTTGGAGAAACCAGCCGATGTTGAAGTGGAGGATATGTTTGTGAAGGAGGAAGATCAGAAGTCTATGTCCGTTGCGATTATTGGAGCTCCCAATGCTGGCAAATCCGCTTTGACTAATTTTCATGGTTAGTTGCTTCTTTTTTTCATTGTTTTAGAATTTTTTTTTTTGTTTTGTTTCAATTCAGTAGTATTGTAATGTTTATGCGATTAATTAGAATGTGGGTTTTATTTATTCTAATTCTTATGTTATTTCTGATGATGTGATTGTGATTCATCACTATGAAAAACTGTTTTCCTTTTATGCAGAATCCACTTAGCAGAAGTTTTGAAGTGGGATTTTATTTTTTATTTTTTTTTTGTTAATTGTTCTGCCATTTCTAAAGTGATTGTCATTCAGTTTGAAAAACAGTTTCTTGTTTGAGAAATCTGCCTAGCTGATAATAGACCCAATTGTAGCACCTAGTTCCAACTAGAGCACCCACATGTTTTTAAAAGAATAGACTGACCATGATCCTTCTTCTTTACCTATTCTTCTTCATCAATTGGCCTATTCTTCTTCATCAATTGGAATCGAGAGAGAATGTTGAGTACTGGGAAGTTTGAATCAAACTCTGTGATGTCCACCTTCTTATTCTCCTTCATATATTACTTTTAGACCTTGGATTTTTTAGGGATTATCATAGGATTTCATTGTCAATATGACTTTTCGGTGATTCTTGCTGACATATAATAAACCTGACCCCAACATTTCATGGTTTATTCATGATTAGGCAGTTAAAGCACCCTGGGATGAAGATCCCACCACTATGAACGAAGATCTTATGAAAAACATGTCTTTAGAAGTTGTCCGTGAAAAGATGTTACACCATATTCATCAGGTATGGCTATGTTCTGTCCATGTATTTTTAAGGATAGATGTATGGTTGCCTTTTTGGAATGTGCTTACTGTAGTATACTCTCACATTTCAGGAAATTCCTTATGCTTTGGAACATCGCTTGATCGATTGGAAGGATTTGAGAGATGGTGTTCTCTTAGGATTGAGCAACATGTTATCTCTCATAAACAAAGTCAGCGCAAAATCTTTGTCAGAAAGAATGGTTCTAAAATAGGGTAATCTAGCTTACGGTTATGTTGCTATTGTTATTTATTTAGTCACTTTTATATCTAATAAACAGTAACAACTTACTTTAAAAGCTCGAACAGTTGAGAGATGAGTAAAAATCTGTGTAACGAGGTTTTAGCCATCTAATAAGGAGTTGACACACATCCAACAACATTCCTCTATGCAGGAGATTCAATTTCAAACCCACGACCTATTCCATGTTATTCTAAAAGCTCGAACTGTTAGAGAGGAGTAGCAACGTGTATAACAAGGGCCTATTGGTTTGCTAAATCACAGACCCTTGTTCTAAGCATTGTTATTACACCTCTATCTTATAGTTTCCAGAGTAATTGGCATGGTATTAGAGCTAGAAGTCTCTGTAGGTCGTGGTTCAAGTATTATCGAGAGTATAGCTGAGGGGGAGAATTGTTGGATGTGTGCTTACTCTTTGTTTGACCCACAGACCAATCCCATGAAGTGGGTTGATTTGGAGGTTGAAAATCTCTTGGTTGCAAAGGGGTAACTGTTCTTCATGCTACACTATCTTCTACTTGTGAAATTAACAAAGAGGTGTGTATGCTTGTGGTATATACAGGAGAATAGGTCTGGAAGCCAATGAAGAGCTGAGATACATCTTCAAGAGGGATGTGCATCTAATCCTCCATGTCAGAGTCAAATCTTAATTCTATCTTCCTGGATTGGGTACATCATGCCTGCCCTCTATCTGGTTGTGTATACAGATAGGCCTGTCAAAGTTCAGTTCTAACTCTGAAGTCGAAAGCCATATCTATTAAGTGCAAAAATTTATTTAGTGTTAATTAAATCGGAGCGATAGCTGTTGATGGTTTGAATGGGTAGTACTGAGATCTAATGATATAACCACCCGCAACAGCCCCCTTTAGTGTTGCCAATCCCAGTATTACTCTTTATGAATGTGCCAGGCTCTCTTAATCTCATTTCATTTCTGCTGCCTGCATTGTTTAAGCCTAAAATCATGTTTATTACGGCTTTCAGGGAGCAATAATCTCCAATTTTTGTTCATTTCACTCGTGCTATCAAACAGAACATCAAGAAAATTAGTGTGTTCTTTATTTATTTATGGATTTATATATGATGAAAAAAGTGTTAACAGGAGCCAGACTGTCGATGGGCTATACTTGTCGAAGCCAGAAACTGCCCAAAATCATCACCACCTTCTTCTTTGAGGCTCTATTAATTTTTTGAATGGGTTCATCACGGTTTTGATGGTGACCCAAATGGAATCATCACAGGTTTCTATCAGAATGTATGCTGTTCTTCATATTTGTGTTTGTTCGTCGGAATCACTCACTTTATCCATTATTTGTTTTGAAACCTTCTGGGTGAAGCGAGATAAGAAAGGTTTTTGAAATCATTTTGGAAAAATTTTGCCGGTGTTTTTGTAGTTGAAATCAATGTTCAATAATAATTCATGCAACACAGAGAGAGTCTGTGGTCTAAAAGTTTGCAGTTAATTACCCTCCTTGTGATGTTCGACTCTGTTTTAAGTTCGTAGTTAATTTGAGATCAAAATAGAAAATGTATCAGGATTCAGGAACACCTAATTTTTTTTTTTCTTGAGCTCTCTGTCTCTGTCTCTCTATCTGTTCAGTCTTCATCTATTTTATTTTTTTTGGCTTTGTCAGTCGTTGTTTCCGGTCCTTGTTGTTTTCCATTGAAATCCCTCTTTTAATACTTCATTAATTTATTTCTTTTACCATTTCAGAATTCAGATGATGTTAATCAATCAATAATTAATGTGGGGAACAATTATCTGATTGCCTGACTCTTTTCTTTTCTGATGATTGTCCAAAAGAATTTTGAGATTTCAATTGAATCATAAGAATAATAATAAAATTCATAACTCCATCCGCAAACTTACAAGTCGAGATTCCAAAAATAACAAGCTAATTAAAATACAACAATTTAATTAAAGGGTGAGCAGCAAATAAGCAGATAACAGTGTCGAGACTAGTGAAGAATTGAAGATCAAACATATTATCAATCTAGTTTCTGAGAAAATTGGGTAGCTTCATCATCTTCATCTGCTGCAAGGAAGATGACTTCTGTTTCTTGAATTGTTTCGAGGCTGCTCTCAACACCTTAACCCATCCCTGAAAACAATTCCAGGAAAAAAAAACACACAAAGAAAAGAAATTTATTTATTCTAGAAAAAAAAAAAAACAGAAGAAGAAATATCCAGCAATGGATTCAAGGAGTCAGCCAGTCAGGGAAATCAAAATTTGGGGTGTTATTCGTCGATTTCAAACATACAAAATTGAGTGATTAAATAAAATCAATAATCCAACAAAAAGAAAAACCCTAATTTTCAAGAGGGGTTGTTCTGGTAGAAAAAGAAGAAAGAAAGAAAGAAAGAAAAAATTATGTATCAGTGATAAATGAGAATTACCTTTTGAGGAGTACTAGAACCCTGCTTAATAGGAGTTATAGATAGATCTAAGCTCTTATTCTTCATTTCTTTCTTCTTCTTCTTCTTCTTTTTCATCATTTTCAGGGCGATCTTGTTCTTGATTTTCGTGGTTACATTACTGTTGAGATTTTCTTCATTATTATCAGAAGATAAGGTGTCCTGATCAAACCCATCTAGGAGTTTCCTACGTATTTCCATGGATGATGAATCAGAAAGTGTTAAACTGCGTCCAGTTGCAGTAGTAGCTCCACCTCCACGAGGGAGTAAAGGAGACCAGATTCCGCTCTGGGAGTAATCAAAATCGAAAGCAGAGTGATCTGGGAATTTGCAGAGTAGCTCTCTTGACATCGTTGGCTCCAGATACTCCACCGTTATTACCCTTTCAATTATCATCTCTCTTTAATTCGATCGCTGATTCTTGAGTACAAAAAAACTGATTAGGGTTTCCTTTTCTTCTTCTTCTTCTCTGTAAATTAACTAGAGGTCGCTGCTAGTCGTGAAAATGGGTTCAAATCTTGAGAGAGAGAGAGAGAAACAGAGAAATAGAGAGATAGAGACAGGGAGAGAGATGAAATGAGACTTAATTAACATATTAAGGGCACACAGTGCTCTCTCTCGTGATGTTTGTTTGTGTGTTTTCGGAAAGTTACCGTTGCAAAATTCAAATATTTTCTTATTTTTCTCCAAATAAAATTTACACACACAAGACACAACGTTAAAGTCCAGGCAGACAGACGGACACATGAGTGGACTGGACTAGACTAGACTAGACAGGACAGGACTGGACTGTGCGTTTTGTTATTGGGCTCTTTTCGATATTGGGCCTTAATTGAGTCCAACTCCTTTATAGCGTGGGCTTAGTCCGAATATGTAATGTTATAAATACCCACATGTTTTAAAATTAAAACGAAACAATCTCTATGCGTTGTCCGTACGTATTTCATATATTGAGCTTGTTATTATACTGGGTGTGTTTACATACATATGGTGAGTCAGAGTTTATATCAAAGAAACATACGCATTAAAAGAGTACGCTCCACTTTTCTCTATCAACACGTACTACCTTACTACATCTTGTTTACATATCACTCAGAGTTTCGTGCACCAATGTTATTTTACGGTTTAAACTAAGCAGTTTTGAAACCGTGTTAAGCCTCTTTATTAATAGAGATAGAGATAAAAGTATTTTTTTTAACATACCAACTCATTTGCTAATTTGACATGTCTCTTATTTTTATTTTTATTTTTATTCAAAAAATAAGATAAATTCCCTTGGATGTACAATAAGGTCTAGGAATGTATGTTTTAATGCAGAAAGATTCATTGACTTATAAAATTACACATAATTATTGTCCATTGATCTTATATATATAGAAATGATTTAAGAACTAATTTTTTACCAAAATCATTATCATCCTCGCTCTTTCACCACGATACTCCTTCCTTTTCGTTACACAGTTATAAATGTTGGGACCATGTTTTTAGCACATTTCCGTGGCCTAAATATTGCTGGCCCTTTAGCTATATCAATCTCATTTGGGCCCATCATTTATTATCATCACAAGGTTAATTAATAAGTTGATTTCATTTTCATTCCAAAAGCTCACTGAAACATTTGGACACAATACCTAACCTTAATATCAATAATAATTCATCCAATTTTAGTGAACAGAATGGTTGTAGTGCTTCTTCATAAAAAGAAGGACTTGACTACAAAGACACCAGATTTTGACACCAAATATTATTTCTGCTTACTTTATTGGTTGGAAACTAATCATAACAGTTGTTGAGAAAACATTAATTCCATTTCAACCCCACATACTAAAAAGAAATAAAGAAAAGCAATTCTTTCTTTAATATTGTGGCTACTTCTGTCTTTTATGTTTATATAATTAAAGAAACTGTGGCGACTCGTCGTAGTTGCCCAGTGGGACTACTGACACTATTTTACTTTAGGGATTTTGCTATTTGAACATTCGGATCAAATGTTATAATTGTAACATTTGACTGTGGAGTCCTCATAAAAATCCATAAAAAATTTCAACAACCTTTTCCCATTTTTGCTTTGCAAATGAATGGCAACACGTTATATACTTATATCCCAAGAATCCGACCAGTACAAATCACGTAATTCATATACATTATTCAGGGGCCCACCACCGATCCTCGTGTTTAGCAACTTTTATGGATAGTGATAATCAAATGGAACGCAAGTAGAATTGAGTGAAGTCAGTGGGCCGAAGATGGATCACATGAAAAATTGTGCAAAAACGCCTAAAGAACATGGATAATTTAAATTCGGTTTTGGCAACATAAATTTTTTTAAGGGTTTTTTTTAGGACAGTCCCTCGTACAATTAGCAATTAGGGATCAGTCCCCGTTTTTTCAAAAACCTGATATAGGTCCCTTTTTGGATGGAAACCGTCCGCTCCCCGTTTTATGGTGCACGCGGACAAAACACGTGCACCAGTTGACGAAAATGCCCTCACGTGGTGTACACGTGAGGGACTTTGGTTTGTTTTTTTAATAAAAACCTATGCTAGAAAAGGTGGCACCACCTTTTCATAAAAACGTACGCATGCAAATAACCAAGGTGGAGACACCCCAACATGCTATTTAAATATTGGTTCCTTGTCTCCTTGTCCCCCACCAATATGGAATCATCCCTTGTTTCTAGTAAGGTATTGGTTTGTTTGGTTTAAACTTTAAAAACCCTTTTTTGCCTAGTTTTCCAGAGGAAGAACTTGATTGTTTGACTGACCCTAATGCGATGGATCCCAACATTGATGAGTTACCTGTTGAGGAAGATCAATATCACAGTGGTTATTCTTCTAGCAGTGATTACGACTATGACCCTGAGATGGATATGTTGTATGATTCTGTGTCAGTTGGCACAGAATTAGTTGATGATGATAGTGTTGAAGTAGATGGTGCATCTCCTGATGAGGCCACAGAAACAGCTCATGTTGATCATCAACCCCCTTCTACTGAGTTTTCTGGTATTGGTGAATGTACTGATGATTTGTATGATCATGATGAGTCTATGGTGCAGAGTAACACTGAAGGACCATTTGATAATATGGTTGTTGGCATGGTGTGGCAAAGCAAATATCATTGTAGAAGGTTCTTGAGAAGATATGCTGTTAGAAGAAGGTTTGAGATTACTTTTGTGAAGAATGACAATAAGAGGGTTCGAGCAAAGTGTATGGATGGATGTCCATGGTTCTTCTTTGCCAGCAAGATGAGGGGAGAAAATTGTTTCAGGTTGAACACTTTTGTTGATAAACATCAGTGTGATCATCTATCGAAGACAAGTAACAGGATGGTTAATTGCAGGTTTGTGGCTGAGGAGTTGGAAGATGCTATAAGGGCACACAAACAGAGGAGTTATAAGCCATTACATATTATAGATGAGTTCTGGAAGGAGTTCACTGTTGATATCAGTTACTGGGTTGCTTGGAGAGCAAGATCAGTTGCACTGGAGAGGATCTATGGCAATTATGACAAGGCATACACATTGGTCCCTGAGTTGTGTAGACAGATGATCTTGGCCAATCCTAGGTCTGTGGCAACATTCTCTAGATCAGATGTTGACAATACCTTTGACGGTTTGTGTATTTTATTTAGGCCATTTCTTGATGGCTTTAAAACAAGTTGCAGGCCTATTATTGGGTTGGATGGATGTTTTCTGAAAGGGAAGTATGGTGGTGTATGTTTGGCAGCTATTGCATTAGATGGGAACAATGGTTTGTACCCACTAGCCATTTATATTTGTCAAGGTGAAAATTATAATACTTGGTGGAAATTCTTGGACATAATCAAGCCTCATATCTCACTTCACCCCAAGATGATCTCATTTATATCCGATAGACAAAAGAGTTTGATAGAGGCGGTTGCAGAACATTTTAAGGACAACCCTCATAGATTTTGTTTTAGGCATTACTATGCCAACTTTAAGAAGACATATAAAGGAGATGACTTGAAGCATTTGGCTTGGGGTGCAGCAAAGGCATATGAGAAGGCAGATTACCAGGTGTGGGCTGACCAGCTGAAGAAGGTCAATGAAAATGCATACAATTGGTTGCATGATAATGCTAAGAAGGAATCATGGGCTAGGTCGCACTTTGATGTGGATGCTAAGTGTGAACATGTGACAAATAACTTCTCAGAGAGTTTCAACAAGTGGATTCTAGACTTGAGAGAGTGGCCAGTAATTGCTTTTGTTGAGAAATTTCACTTGATGATGATGTCTCTCTTGTATGAGAGAAGGAAGAAAGCCAAGACATGGAACATTGATGGATTGGTACCTAGAGCAGCTAGAATAATAGATGGGTTCATTAATGATAAGATTAGATTCTACCGAGTGCATGGTTCAAATGACAGCATGTATAGTGTCAATGAGTATAATACCACAAATAGATGGACTGTTGACATTAGCCAAAGATCATGTACATGTTGTGCTTGGGACATTACAGGTATTCCATGTGTTCATGGAGTATCTGTCATAAACTCAATGAGGCCTAACTGGGCTAGGTAAGAAACCACTACTAGAGCACTTCGTGGTTTGAGTATCGTATTTTTATTAAGTTATGCATTAAAGCTTGCCTTGGAACCTTTTGTATGCAGCTATTGCAGTGAGTTCCATAGAGTCCGCACTTATCTAAAAGCCTATGATGGGTACATTAGGCCTATGGCGTTGGTGAAAGAATGGAGTGAAGTGAGTTTTTCATTTATGTATAGATTTATTCTAATGACTTGTTAGATGAACTTAATTTATGCATGTGTTTAATTGTTTTATTTGAACTGAATTATTTTGTAGCCACAAGTTAAAGTTGTTCATCCTGAGATTGAGAGGCCAGTTGGTAGGCCAAGGAAGCAAAGGATAAGAGGTGAAGATGAGGGACCAGCTGGTCCTAAACAGCAAAGAAAATGCACCTTATGTGGAGGCAAGGGTCACAACATGAGAACATGCAAGGGGCCACCTGCCCAAGGCAAAAAGAAACAATACAAGCCTAGGAAAAAAGGTAATCAACTTATATTAACACTTCAAAATGCATTAACACTTATATTATGGATAATTAACACGTTCAAATGTTGCTCACTTGATCAGCAAAGGTTGGACCGTCTACTGGAGCACCTGTAGCAGCTGGAGCTGCTGGACCCATTGTTGCAGCTGGACCTGTTAGACCACTTATTGCAGCTGAACCTGTTAGACCACCTGGTGCGGCTGAAGTTGCTACACCACCTACCCGAGCTGGAACTGTAAGACCCCCTACTGCACTAAATCCTAGGTACCAACCTAGGGCAGTAGCACAAACAACCGCAAACTATATGAGGTTATATGGGCATATGCCAGATCACTTGAGGGCCCCCACTATACCACATGAGCAGGTGTTTAGGCCGAAACTGGTGCCTAAAAGGAAAGGCAAAGAAGTGGTAGATGGGGGTGTATGACAACAGTTAACTTTTTGGAAACTTTAGTGGATTGAGAAAACTATAAATTTTTTTTTTTGAGGGGAATTGAGAAAACGATGAATGCTTGTTGGCAAGTGGTTAATTTATTATGGTTATGTTGGTTATCTTATTTTGGACAATGGATGTATTTTGTTTAGGTAAGCTTGATATATGCTGAGGAGTGATATGTAACTCTTGGATATGGTATTTTTGTAGTTATGCATGTATTTTGTGCAGGTAGAGTGCACAAAAGGAGTGATATGTAGTCCTGGATATGGTAGTACTTTTGTAGTTATAGCTTGATGTATATATATGTTGTCAATGACATTTTGGGCCTACTGAAGTTTTAATAGAAATTTCAAATTATGAGAATTTGGTTTGTTTAAATTAAAACCTCACCACCATCGAGACCCAATGACCCAGAATTTGCTGTGTTTAGCATTAGAAAAGGTGGCAACTCTAAGTTGCTCTTTATTAATTAATATCTCATATACCTTACTAGAAACAAGGGATGATTCCATATTAGTGGGGGACAAGGAGACAAGGAACCAATATTTAAATAGCATGTAGGGGTGTCTCCACCTTGGTTATTTACATGCGTACATTTTTATTAAAAGGTAGTGCCACCTTTTCTAGCATGGGTTTTTATTAAAAAACAAACCAAAGTCCTTCGCGTGGTGTACACGTGAGGGCATTTTCGTCAAATGGTGCACGTGTTTTGTCCGCGTGCACCATAAAACGGGGAGCGGACGGTTTCCATCCAAAAAGGGACCTATATCAGGTTTTTGAAAAAACGGGGACTGATCCCTAATTGCTAATTGTACGAGGGACTGTCCTCAAAAAAACCCTTTTTTTAAGTCCATATAACACTATTGTTCTAAGCTGAAACTAACTCTAGGTGAATTAGTAAAATCGAAACCTAAAGATAAATAAAAAGGTGCAATAGTCATTGAAAAAGATCTCCATTGCGAGATTGGAACCAATAACCTTCACTATGGCAAGCAACGCTTCCTAGTGATCTTCGGCAAGTTCGAGGACGGTTAAAGTTGTTATATTTTGTACAAGGATGATTGTTGGTGGTTTTCAACCATTGCATTTGAGCATCTATGTGATTGGGTCTGATCAGCGCAACATAGGAACAAAAGATTAAAAAAGATCGCGATGAAAATGTGAGTCACAAACTAAACGTACGGTTGAAAATGGGGAATCAAGTTCAATTTTCCCGTTGGGATTGATTAGATTTCGGTGCTACCGAAAGGATAGGATCATTTATTCAATTACCGCAGCAGGCGACCATAGTTTTTGTCTCTCTCAATTTACCAGTAATTTTTATTTATTTATTTGCTTAGGTTTACTTACAACACAAGACAAAGAGATAACAAAAAGAGAGAAGGTTAAGCTTAGGATCTAAACCGTTGATTGTCGTCATGATTCATGTATTCCAATTGTTTAAGAAAATCCAACCATTTATATGCTAAAGAATATGTACTCATTAGGAGGAGGACTTAAAGATTTCGTGATATCCAATGAAAAAAATATAATAAGAAAGAGTCGAGTAGAAAGACGGGTCTCAGAGTCTCAACTTCAGAGAGAGAGAAAGAGAGAAGAGAGAGAGAGATTAGTGGTTTGCTTGCTTATAATAAAGAGAGAAAAAAGAAGAAGAAGAAGGAGAAGAAGAAGAAGAAGAAGAAGAAGAAGAAGAAGAAGGAGGAGGTAAAATCAAGGCAAGGGGAGGGGGGGTCAGTTTTCCAATAATAAAAATAAAATAAATAAAACCAAGAAATGGAAATGGAAATGGAACTGGACTTGGCAGGTGTGGCGGTCTAATTCAGTCGATTTGAGCTTCTGGGTATGTTTTTTAACCCTTCAATCTCTTATGGTTTTTCCTTTTTTATTTGATTAAATTTGCTAACTCGAGCATGGAAATCGTTCACAAATTCTACATTGCTTTGTGTGATGACCATCATCCATACTGAAATTTCATTTAATTCGTCTATTTTGAGCTTTTGGTTCTGTTACAAATTGTTTTCTTATTGGTTGTTCTATTTTTTTTTTTCGATCAATGAATCATATTCACTCTATCTCTATTTCTCTGTTCATCTATTTTTGTTCGAGTTAATCATAAAGCTGTGTTGTGTTGTGGGTTCAATGTTGTGATTAATTTATAGTTATTGTTCAAAATCAGGCGAAATATGTATCAGATAGTCCAACATTGTTTTTGTGGGTCTTTCTGTATCATACTGAAACTTTATTCTTTGAATGTGACTGTGAATCTGATCAAATTGATCTTCTCTTGATGGAGGACCTCATTTTGGTTTGATTCCATCAAATCTTCAGTCAATAAGTTTTGAAATCAAGGGATTTTTACTTTGATTCACTTCTTGTAACACTTGCCTCTGCTGACTTGCATCATCTGTCACACTAGAACCAGTTCTTGTCTAATGTTATGGTCAGTATGTTTAAGACTGAAACCAACTTGGCTCGCCAAATGCAGCTACCTTGGAGTCTTGTAAAGTTTATGTATTAACTACCTAACATCCTGCTCAATTTTCTGTGACGGCTCTCACTCTGATCAAGCTAGCTCTTTCCCTAATATTGCATTCACTCTAGTTAGGTGGCACTGTTCTTGTGGAGGTTTTCCCTTTAGTATGATAGCTCTATCCCTATGGTTGCTTTACTTTGGCCTCCTCTTCTTCTTGTAGTCTCTTTCACAGATTGCCCCTTCTATGACTCGAACCCTGGTCAAGGGCTGGCTCTGATACCAAATGTGATACCAAATGTTAAGACATAAAAAACTAGGTAAAAGCACCTAGGCAAAGACACTTGTAAAGCTTAAGTCTTAACTATCTTGGATATTCATGGGATGTTTCAAGCCCTATTTGTGAGTAACCAGAAACAGAAAGGATAGATTGGGGGTTCACCAACTAAAATATGAATCCCTTAGTTTTCTCCTTTAGAACTGATTGATGTACGGAGGCTAGATTCTGTTGTATTTTTTGGGTATTTCAAAATACCCATACTTTATGTTTCCCACTAAACAATTTAATATTGCCTCCCATGTGATGGTGTCCCCCTCATTTAATCTCTCATCACCTTTTACTAGATTTATTATCTACACTTTTAGTCCCACATTGCTCAAGATACCTCTTCAAACCTTGTTAATAAGTTATGGTTGAATCCATTAGTGGTAAGCAAGTAATAGAGGTGGGCCTCGCGCGCACGAGGCAAATCCAGCCCACGTTGGAATTTGGGGGCCTGATCCGGAAACCCATTAACCGGGCATGCGCCCGCACGATACGCGCGCAGGGGGGGTGCAAATCCACCGGTTTGGGCCTCGCGTGTGTGCAGGGGTTGGGCTTCGTTTTGCTCCCTTTCCTTTTGCGTTCAGCCCAGTTTACTTCACACACACGAGGTCATGTGTACAGATGGACTAATATCTCACGCGTGTTTGCTGCTGTTCCCTGATGTCTCACGCGTGTCTTTTGCTGTCCCACGTGTGTTCCCTCGTGTTCTCCGTTTGACCCACGCGTGTTCCCTCGTGTTCCCCGTTGACCCACGCGTGGTCTCTGCCTGTCTCTGCCTGTCTCCCTTTCCCGTTAGATATTAGAGAGAGAGGGACGAAACAGAGAGATTATAGAACGTCAACAACTCCTGCTCATCTTCTTCCTGGCCCTTTCGTACTCTCTTCCTCACACCAGAGGGATACTCAAAGCTGTTCACCGGAGCTCTTCATTGTAGTGCATACTTGACGAGCTAGATCGTTGTACCCTGGAGAGAGATCGTCAACATAACCTGTTTGCACCCGGATTACTTCCGAGAGGGGCGAATCTTCTCTTAAGGGCGGTGTTCACACGCCTCGATCTACCTACTGTTATCACGCTAGATTTTTACTGGTTTTCTAACAGATTCAACTGTTGCCACACCTGTTCGTAATTCTTCTCTATTACCTACGTGAAGGATGATCTTCTTACTTTTGTCTCTTTTCACCACTAAGAGCATTTTATGGTAGTGTTCAAAGACAAAGGAGGACCCTGGTTCTTGAATGGAGTAGAAATCCTATTGTAGTTAGTTTTACTGCTGATGCTAATGCTGTTTTAGTTTGGTGTCTGCTCTATCCTGGCAAAGGCCTAAGATTTTGACTTTGTTTTTCTATATTGTGAAATTAACTTTCTTGCCTTTCTTGAAGTTATCTATATTTACTAGCTTGCTCCCTATCGATCTATACCAAAAACTCCTTACTGCATCTGATATCCAGAGTGTTGACGTATGGACAAGTAAGGGCTATTTGCACTACCGAAGAAGCTGAAGCCATTTGATCCTTCTCACTCATTTTGCATAAAAGATATCAGTTGTCTTGTCTTCTTTACTAAAACCCATTCAAGTTCCAGAAGTAAAATTGGGATTTAATCACGACAAATGTCGATCTTGTCGAAGTTACGTTGTATCACTATCGATGTCACTGGAACACTTATAGCTTACAAAGGAGAACTTGGAGACTACTACTGCATGGCCGCGAAATCTGTTGGGTTGCCTTGTCCAGACTACAAGCGCATGCATGAGGGCTTTAAAAATGCATACTCAGATATGGCAAAGCAGTATCCATGTTTTGGTCACGCAGCAAAAATGCCCAACATCGTCTGGTGGAAGACATGCGTGAAAGACTCCTTTGTCAGGGTAAGATATATATGACTTCCTATAAGCTGCATCTAAGTCTATTTTAATGTCTTTCTAAGCACTGCTATGAAATGAAAATCTAGTTTGGCTGTCAGGCAGGTTATGACTATGATGAGGAGACGTTTGAAAAGGTATTCAGACGCATATACTCAGTTTTCGGTTCCTCTGCACCTTATACCATCTTCCCAGATTCCCAACCATTCCTAAGATGGTGCCGCAAACAGGGGATCATTGTTGGGATTGTCAGCAATGCAGAGTACCGCTACCAGGATGTCATCCTTCCTGCCTTGGGTTTGAACCAGGTAAACTAATCATGGTTTTAGAACTCATGGAGTCTATACTTATAATGCAAGCGAGTTAGCTTCAAAACTTTCTGTTTTAAGTCAGTCCTAAACTCAGTCTGATATTAGGCTCAATTCAGAGTGCTTGAAATTTGGCTTGCTCGTTGAATCAACTCAAAAACTTTATTTGGTTTGAGTTGCTTATCAAGTTTCTATCATTGAAATGAGTAGCATAAAGTATTCCTTTGTTGTGGAGTGATATAGATCCACATTCTCTAGAATCATTATAGGATGTCTTTATTAATGGAGACAAGTCTAGTCTTGATGAAAATAAAACTTTAACAGCCTCAAATTGGTAGAAAAGTCTGCCTCTATGAGTTTCACATACACAAGTTTCTGGCCTCTTTTCTAAAATCAAGATTACTGGAAGGACATTTTGGAGTTGATGAAAATAGGATAAACTTGTGGCTGTTATCAAACACCCCTAAAGGGCTAGAAGATTTCTTTTATTCAACTTATTTCAGTATTACAAGACTACTTTTTTGCCGGTCCAGATGAGGGTTGCATTCATTATGGTCTTATGGGAGCCCCAAGTCTGATGTGGGTTTGTCTCGCAACATGAGTAGGCATCATCATCATATGCGCACTCAAACAAAAGTCTCTGTTTCTTATGAAAAAGAAAGAAAGAAAGATTATCCTCTGATCATTGCAGCTGGTTTGTTAGTCAAGTTTTCATGTGTTTTGACACTGATAAGATTATTCTTGTGCATTGTATCTTATCCTTTTGTACATTGAGTTCTGAGGATTTTGGTTTTGTGTGGGGTGATTGATGATGAGTCAGGGAGCAGAATGGGACTTTGGTGTGTTCTCTGGTCTTGAAGGTGTGGAAAAACCGAACCCAAGAATCTACGAGATTGCCCTTGAGAGGGCAGGGAACATTGCGCCAGAGGAAGCATTGCACATAGGGGACAGCATGCGGAAAGACTACATGCCGGCGAGGAGTCTGGGGATGCAAGCATTGCTGTTGGATAGATTTAAGACACCTGATGCTAAGAGTTGGAGGGATTCTGGTGCACCTGTACTTCCTGATCTAGAGGCTGCACAGACTTGGCTTACTTTGGAGAAGTAGTTATTTTTTTTTTTTTCCCAAGGAGGAGCCTTCATTCATCCTTTCCAAGTATTTGACTAATAGTAATGGCAGTCAGTGATGACTAAAGTTAAAAAAACAGTCAGTAGTACCTCCAAATTTTGGATCAAGTGTTTACTCTTGGGTTGTTACTTGTTAGCAAACCCTTTGCAGGGTTGAATAGGAAGAAGAAATGTTGTATCAATTTGTGTTTCTGTAACAGACTTTGGTCTCTCTCTCTCTCTCTCTAGTCTCTTCTATATACAATTTCACCCATTCGGGTCACATATAAATGAGACATTATAAACATTTCCCGTAATAAAAGAAAACAAAACTTCGGAGCTCGAGTTCTATTGACTTTGGTCTTTGTTCAAGTATTACTGTTTTTTTTTTTTTGGACAATATTGGTGGATAAATGGGGTTTCTTCCTTAAAGCAAGTGTAGTGGCATGCCTCAAATTCATTCCACAAAGCATCAAATTTGATGATTTGAGATTGGAAAAAAAAAAAAAAATTATTGAGGGTTGAAACCTTATAAATTCAAAATTTGAAGATGGACTGAGGCTCTTTCATCAATGTTGTATTGTCTCCCATCAATTGAAAAAGGGAAATAGGGAAATGAGTTTTTGTTAATGAAAATTATTGTTGATTGACGGGAGCCAAATCCTACTGCTGATCCGTACTGTTAAACGATCTGCAAATTAGCGGCTGAGACCCGGTCTGATGGTTTGAGCCTTTGAGGTTCCCAGTAAACCAACCACCTCTTCATCGGATATGGGTGTTTGAAATATCCAAATCCTACCGCTGATCCGTTGCCGTCCCTAATCCAATCCAATATCGACAACTGCACGGGTACGGCTGTATGATACTGGACTGGACTGGACAGCAAACCGACCGATCTGACTAGGCTACTTCATACTTACTAGGCTTGGAAGGAATCGCGTGTTTCTAAACCCAGCCAGCCTCTACTCTAATAACAAAACAAAATTGGAACGATTCAACTCGGTTCAAGATACTACTAGGCTACGTCAACTCAACGGGTCAGAAAGCAGCTGAGTTCAATAGTAGTTTCGCGACGTCAACAACTGCCATTGTAATAAGCGTAGTCGTAGTAGACGACGACTAGTAGTAAGCTTTTACTTAAGAAGTCCTCCTAACTAAACCCTGCAAAAAAGAAACTTAAGCACCAATCTTTGCTAACTAATTTAAACCACTGTTTCAAAGAAACTTTTCAATCACTAAATTGCATCATCCCATCTCATCACACTTACACATTCATTCGATTAAACCTTCTCTACAGTGTAATGGGTGTTCTAATTTCACACCCATTTTTTTATTTTTTTTTTACCCTTATGGTCAAGGATCTATTCTTGGGGTTCCCTGTGCCACTCATAACTCTTTGGGTCGGATTATCTGCAGCTTCTTCTTGTTTTCTCCAATTCGCATTTAATCACCAGAGAGATAGTAGTTTGCATAGGTTTATTTTGCCTTGATGCTTACATGATCAACATTGTCTCGTAGTAGGTTATTTCCTTGAACTTGTTCTGGGTAGTCAGTTATTAGCTTTAAAATGTATATTCTGAATTGTCCATGTGTAACGTGGGTCAAGAAGAATCCACCATGTGATTGTTGAGGACTTAAATGGTCAACAACAGGTCAGTAGGATGGTGGAGTTGGACCCGTTTAATGTCCGCACTAATCACATGGTGATGTCCCGCCATTAAAGAGGGGGTCTACAGATCACACTCTTTACTCAGAAGTTAAATGACGATGAAGATGATTGCTTTGTATCTACATGTATAATTATCTGTATGCACATTATATTCATATGTCATGGATTTTCATTTTATGACTTGATAACTTTCATGTACATGTAGAAAATTGAGCGCGCAAGCTTAGAAGTAAAGCATTGACATAAAAAATGGAGAATAAATCAGAGCTTGCAGGTCTGCTAGAAGTTCTTCCTCCTGTGGAATTTTGCTGCTCCTATGGCTCATCTCTCCTTCCTAATAACAATGACAAGGTTTCTTCTCTTGTACTTCCTTGGTTTCCAAAAATTTTGTCCATTTCTTTTTTCTTTCCTTGCTTTTCATGTTTTATTTCTTTAGAGAAAGAGTCAGTCTCCTTGAATGCTGTTTTATATAGCTTGATTTTCTGCTTTTAGAGTACAATGATAGATTACATTGTCGGAGTATCAGATCCCTTGCAGTGGCATTCTGAGGTAAATTTTGGATTTCGACTATTGCTTCTTCTTTTTTTCTTGTAAAAAAATTGAAACAAAAGATTCAAAGTCGAGGATTCTAATTGTATTGCTTGGAAATTGCAGAATCTGGAAATGAACAGGGATCATTATGCCTCATGGATGGTGCACCTTGGTGGGGCAAAACTGGTGCTATTTTTGTCCATTTTTCCACTTCATTGTCATGAAATTTTCGTCTTTGAGCCTTTTTATTCATTCTAACCTTTACAACATTCGTATTTTTATTGGCTTTCTTAGATTACTCAAGTTGCTGATGAAATTGGTGTAGGAGTACACTTCAACCCATTTGTAACGTGGAAGGACAGGGTACTGATCTTTCAAATCATTTTAATATCGAATTTGTATTTTTCTGGAATGAGAAATTATTTAATTTCTTAGCATGTATTGCAATTAAGTTTGTTTGAGTAACCTCCTCATCCTCTCTATGGAACCTGTGCCAGATGATCAAGTATGGGGTTGTCCGGATGCATGACTTGGTTCAGGATATACTGAACTGGGAGAGCTTCTACTTGAGCGGCCGTTTGCAGAAGCCTGTATGTTTCCTCTAGGTGGCATTTTTCTGATCTTTTTTGTCATATCTTGGGCATTTTTTTTTTCACTGGTGTTTGGAGGAGTCTTACTCACTGAAGTCTTCCCAATCCCTACAGGTTCACATTCTTGCAGATAATATAGACATAGAAAATGTTAACTCAAGTAATTTGAAGGCCGCAACTTCTGCTGCACTCCTCCTTTTGCCATCAGAATTCAGTGAGGTTTGATTTTTATCACAATTCAGTTCTTACAGAACTACTAGAATATGTAATATATTCTGTTCTCATGCAGGAAGATCTATATGCTAAAATCTGTAGCCTCTCCTACATGGGTGACTTGCGGATGTTATTTGCAGAGGACAAAAACAAGGTAATCTTGAGACCTAGATGTTAATAATGAAATTGAAGGCCTTATTCAGCTTTAGATAAGATTAATATCTAAAACTACTTGCTTTTCTTCTCTTACACACTTCGTGCTTCCTAAAACATAGCTTCTAAGTCAGTATTGTCATATAAGAAAATTAGGAATGATAAAGATAACTGGTTAAAGTAATGAACTTGCCGAGCTAGATGTAATTCACCAATCTCCTATACAATGAAGATATGCTAGTTTTGTCAAATGTGCATTGTTTAAGAGTGTATATTTTCTACTTATCTGGAATCAGACTTGCTTCAAAACTTGTATGAAATAGTTAGGTTGAATCCTTAACTGATCGTTGTGTCTCTTGATTGTATGGAGATGTTGCTGGTGATCTGGATTTAGTGTGGAAATTTATCAACCTAGGAAACCCATTGAACTTCTTGTCCATTCTCCATTTCTAATGTCCGTCCATCTACATTACCTGCTACAGGTGAAAAGAATTGTTCAAGGACAGTTCAAGTTATTCCAGAGGATTTATAAACCATTTCTAGATGAATATGCTGCCAAAGAGTTGTTGAGATTCTCATCATCTAGTGATCACCGAATGCATATAGCCCAGGTTTGATCTAACACCCAAGTTGTCACTCTTGCAAAGATGATGCTCTGTGAATTCATTTTATCCTTTGGACAGCTGAACTGTTTATTGTGCATTTATTTCTATAATGAAATTCAGTTGTAATACAATTTTGTAGAAACTGTATTTTTGTTCCTCTAGCTATGATATATTTATATTTTTTTTCCTGAATTTTGGTTAATTAACTCTTTTTTGTTTCACTTGGCCAAAGGACTGTGGTTTATCTGCGACCCGCTCCCTAGTTTCTTCACTTCCTTCAACAGTCCGAAGCGGGATGGGGATGAGATTGGGAGAAAAGCAAAAACTCAGTGAATATGGTATGGTATTAATTATAGGTGAATTTCAGCTGTTACATTTAGGATTGAAAACAGAGGTAACTTCTAAAGCAATACACTGGTTGAGATTCTTATGTTTGATTCTGACACCATCAATATGCATCTCAAGGCATTTTCTGGTTAGTAAGATCTAAGAAATTTATAACACATAACTTAAAAATGTGTAATGGATACAGTAGATGGTGTCTGGATTCAAATAAAACCTCTCAATTATGCCATGTTTTACAAGCTATCCTTTGCGAGGGCTTGATTTTTTTTTTTTTCTTTTTCTTCTTCAACTGTTTTTCTAGGATTAGATGGTTGGCTTAAGATTGTATTTCCAGGTCGAGTTATACGTGAAGTTGTGATCAGCTCAAGGGAAGAGACTGCAGATTGCATGCGGAAGGTGGTGAGGCGTAAAGTTATGGTTTCAAGTGCTAGGCAGGCTGTCTCTGGATTATTGGCTGCTGGTGGTGTCAATGCGGCTAGATATCTCACAAAGAAGATGAGCAGGGCATGGAAATCCTGGATGTGATCGCCTCATTTCTCCTTTTTATCTATATTGGTGAGAACCGTGAGGTCAGCGGAAATTTTTTTCATATATCATGCGTCCAAGTCAATCTGCTGACATCTAGTGACATGAGAGAATTCCAGGCAACTCGATTTTGGGGATTTCGGATTTCAAACTGGTTTGCTTCATCTGTAATGGGATTTGTTTCATCAGTAGAATAGGATGTTGTCCTTGTAAGTCATAACAAGTGCAGATGCAAGTTTTTCTTGAGGGAGGATCGGAGGGTTCTTGTAAATGAAGAAGCAACTTTGAATTGATTTTATAAGATGTTCCAAACTTGCTTTCAAATTTTTAGAAATGTTATCAGAAAGAACAACTATGAGACATTGTCACGGAATTCTTCAAATATTGAGTGTCAATTACTTGGAAATCCATTGTGTTCTGAGAACGATTGACCCAATCGGTGATCTTCTTCTGCAAATATATTACATGTAGAGCTGATTCTAGCCAGGGTCTCTCTGCTGCAGATTCCGTTCATCTTGAGGTCATCATCTACAGCCTCTTATCCCTCCTCACTTCCAAACAGAACAAAGATTTCTGATTTGTTTTCTGAACATGGGGGTGGGCAACGTGGGGTGTTCATAAATCACAATTATTTTCCAAAGGCTATATATGACTCATAATTCATAATCTTATTCATTAATCAAAAGTGATATGTTCTACTTCTACTTATTCTTAAACATCAACTAAAAGAAGGTAAGAAAAAAAAAAATATACATATGAAGAGAGGAAGACTTAAGAAAAAAATCAGGAGGTTGGGTTGGCTAAAAAGTAAAAACTGTCTACAAGACAGTCCAGTTTTATTAAACCAAAATTTCAGTTCCAACCAGATAAGGACTGTGTATGACAGGTTAGAGGAGAGATGCTGATGCAAGTAGTACACTTAAATTAAGCACGGGCATCCGCCGCTGAGGACACCTTCTTGAAGACATAAATAGGATCTCCAACTTGAAGAACCTTTCCTTTCCCTTCAGATAGAGAGTCCCTACAGACTAAATTCTGTCCAAAGTAGACCTGCAAATCATTCATATGTAAACTTAGATTAATAACTTCATTGATGGACATACATTTTCTTTTTTTGAACAGGACATAAATTTTTCTTTTCAAAATATATCAATGTTTCTCACCTTTCCTCCCTGTTTTTTGGTTGGACGTATGACTTGGTCTGACCGAATCTTCATGAGTGTTTCAGTTGGCTCAGGGCCTGAGATCCCATTCTCTTGATTTATTGTGGGAACCTGATTACAACGAGAGGGAGTCCACATAAACAAGGTCAGATCATCCAACGACATTAAAATGGGAAATATGCAGGTGCAACCAATGAGTATAACTGTCTGATTTATGGGAAAACATGATGAGTTTGATTTCCATGTGGTTTATATCTTGAGTCGATGAAGGCTGCCAGGAAAAGCAAACAACAACATCAATAAAGCCGGAAACTTCAATTTTTTTTAATTTTTATATTGTAGTATAGTTGATTTGTGATTTTTTTATCAAGAACTTGAATGCATTAATCTTCTTATGGTGAGTTCTAAGAATATTTCTTTAAAACAAAAAGAATGAAAAAAAAGAAGAAATGAGGATAAATTACGTACCTTACACCGTGCGCATAACTTAACACCATGAAATATTGTCTTGTTTATTTTGATTTCTGTCCATAAGTCTTCTGAAAATGGGTCACATCCATCGACAAGAATGCTGGGAGAATCAAAGAAAACGAACTATAAAATTTATGAAGAAAGTCAATAACAAAAATTATAAGGTTATAAAGATTTTGGAGGGTTTTTTACATTAAAATATCCTAGGTTAACCGTCACCTTTAAACTTGCAGATGCCTACAAAACTACCTATATGTAATATGAGGCCTACTTAGAGGTGGGTCATTAGCTACAGTACATGAAACACATGGTCATGATGTTTCATCGCTATTGAGATAACCAGTTATCTTGGACGTTGGTAACTTGGTATGAGACACTAACCAGTCTCCATGGGCACTTTGGTCTACATTGGAAGTGAAGTTGATTTGGTAAATTTTCATAAAGCAGAAAACTTTTCTGGTAAAAACCTTAAACTACTACATGCTAAAACAATGAAAACTAAATTGTGCATGCCAGGAAGAACTGCAATTCAATGCTTGCATAATAGAAAGATGAGCAGGATTTGACTACGAACTTGGGTCTGAAACGGTTAATTGGCACGGGCTCTTCAAGAAGCTCATTTAAAGCATTCAATGATCCCTGCAAAAGATCGTCAATATAGTAGTTTGAAATTATAATCCAGGGTTAATTAAATTTCTGTTGCTGACTTTGTCTAACCTGGGATAGCAACATGAACGGATATTCATCAGAGAACATGGTTCTGTATCCGCGAGCATACTCAGGATCTACAGCCCTACTTTCTGATGCTGCAGCAATTAACCAGTATGCGAAAATTTTACTTATCAGATGCTTATAAATGGATGACATACATTTTTATTTTTCAAATGTCCGCATATAGACGCTAGAACATTAAAGTAAAATGTGAAAAGGACTTTTTGAGTATAGAGATGTGCCATGTACTCATTACAGAGAAAAAATTAACAAGAATGAGAACAAAGAGACTGAAAGCACACAATATCTCCAGACTAAGAAAGTGGGGGTTCAGTAACATCAAGTAAACATGAGAAACCAAGCAACTGTCAAATGAAAGGTGAAGAAACATCAAATAAGAAGAAATCCATCAATTCATGGAACATGAAGAAACTCAATTGTGTCACTAAAAGTGGCATGAACCAACCAAAAACATCAAAACATCAAGAAACTAATGTAATACCCTCGTTCTTTTAGTGAGTATTTGGTTGACGTGATTCTGGAATCAAGGGATTATGTATTAGCATGTCAAATTAATCCATTGTCCCCACCTATCTGTGGTAAATATAAATAGATTTAAATTGGTTGTCCCCCAATCACATAAAAAAAAATCCAAATAAAATGACTGATAATCAATTCATATATGTAACATTATTTAGTAGAATATGAGATGGAAAATCTAATTACAGGTGCTATTTGCTAGTTGCTATGATACAAGACTTACAAGATGTAGAGAAGTCTTCATCATATGTCTTCCCCACATCAAGATGGAAAATTTTGTAAAAAAGCAAAGACATAAAAATATTTGGTTATCAAAAACAAAACAAAGACATCAAAATTCATGTTGAACTGTCTTTTAAAATTAATATGTAAGATGGGGGCATACCTGCATTAAAGCGCACTAAACGACAGGATTTCCCAAGATAAGTGGAAAACCATTCAGATGCTTCAGCTCCCTCATCCAAGGCAGAGCCAGACCACTCCCATACAGTGATATCATTAATTATTTCACAAGTTTTGCTCAGCGAAACCTTAAGCACTTCCATCCCAGGAGCCCTTATAACTGAAAGAGAAGGTAGAAGCTAAATTTTTAGGACGGAACTACATCCAATGATCCAAGTACTGGCTTCCAATTGTATATACTCCAACAACAAAGTGCAAGCAACAAGATCCACCTAATTTTACTCATACAACTGAATGAAAGTAAGCTAAAAGTCCCTGAAACTACGGCTCAAAGACATTTTCAGTTCAAATTACATAGAACCTTTCAAGCTACAAAAGTACTACAAGTGAAAAAATAGTAACCGAAAGTATAAAACCACCTGATTCCAAAATGGCCCCAATTAGAAACTCTAACAAACCTATTACTCCTCAAGTTCTGGATGGCTGGTAATCAGCCTGAACCTTCTTGGTTCAGACCCTGCATCAGCATGACCACTCTTAAGCAAAACAATTACTAAAAATTGTTCAGTAACAAATGCAATTTATCTGAGTTATCTAGAACAAGTAGAGCTGACCTCAAAAACCAAAAAACTAGATACAGAAAGTATATTCTATATTGGTTTTACAAGATGAATAATGCATTTAATGGATACAAGTGCATTTTCAAAATTTAGAGAGATTAGCGGAAACGAAACTTAAAGTAAGCGTATATTCCAATGAAATACTCATGTTAGTACCTAAATATGAGGTATCTGTAGGTTCCCATCCCTCATTAAATGCCTCAGTTGGTAGCTCTACTTCAACTAGAGCAAGCTTTGGTTCAACTCTTTGGGTACGTGCCCTCCCTTTGTCATTTACAACAACCCACTGCCTATCCCATCGAAATCCTGCATATTGAAGCACAAAAAAAAAAGACTAACAAGTTGTAATTGAGGCCAAATCTTATTTCCTCATATTGTCGCGCAGCAACTCTCGACACACAAAAAGTGAAGGAACTACAAATATATATGATTTGGAGGAGCTCATCCAAAATTAAACAAACAATATGTTCTTTGTAATAAACTGACAACACTTGATACACAGAGATATCAAAACAAGCACTTTGAAATCATCCTTTAAAGGTAAGTTAAGCATCAAATCTTAAAGAACAGCAAGAACTATTTTTTATTTTTCTTGACCTGGAATTAAATTGCAAGCATGTAAGTTCAATAGAAAAAGTGATTGAAAACAAATAGAGATTATTCATTAAACAAGAAACCAACCAGACTTTTTTTCGGTTCCATATTAAACAAGAAAAGATAAACAGAAATTAAAGTCATTTTTCATGATTTCAGTCACTGATGAGTGATGATACAAGTGTTTGGTAATAGCAATAAAACAGTAAGGAAGTGATGGCCTCTAGCTAGTTGACTGCAACTGATATTCAACAAATTGAAGCTGGAACTGAGAAATACAGTTACTAGATGTGGAATTGATGAAAGCATATATTGAATGAAGAATTTGGGGAGTGGGGTTGGTTGGTTGGTTAGTTTTTTTTTACCAGTAGAAGTGATGGGTGCTTGAGAAACAGAGATCCCTCGACATGATTTTATTGGGTAGATGAAAATTGAAGTGATAGTAGCTGAGGGTTCAGCTGCAACTCCTCCTCCTCCTCCTCCACCGAAGACAGACCCCAATATTGATGATACCTTCTCCATTTTTCTTTTGTTCTGCTCTGCTCTGCTCTGCTCTCTCTCTCTCTCTCTCTCACTAGTCTGTCTCTGTATAACTTTAATTTTTCTACGCCACCACAAAAAAATCACATCATTCTAAAACATCTAATCCTATCCTAAAATTTTGAGTGATTTACGAGCCATTAAGAGATCATTATCATTCATCTCCTCTTACTCATACAATGTTCTTAGACCATTTTTGGAGAACCTACATATAAATGATCATCTTCTTTTTAAGAAATCAAACGTATTCTAATAAAATTACGATAAAAATGAAAAACTACTAATAATAACAAAGATTTTGTTTTTTATATGGTGAAGAAGAGATCATTCATGTACCTTCCAATCATATTCATATGAATAATAATAATCCTACTAAATCTTGTTACCACAAAACCATTTGTAAAAAAAAAAAAAAATCCTCAAATTTTAGAGAAAAACAATTATATAAATTAATTAATGTGAAGCATGTATATCTAGACAGTATAATTATAATTTATAGCATAAGCGTGTGACTTTATTCTCCAGGTGGTATCCTAATGGTTGGCGCGGATCTTGCAAGTCTTCGATTGCCACATACCATACCATTCATCACAAGATCTCCGTATCGTTTTCTTTGGGGTCCTACCTTACTAATTGAAAATGAGTTATCAATCAAACCGACTCCAAGATAAATGACTAAAATAGCCTTATTACGACAACAAAATCAAAAGAATGCTGGGGCAATTCTGTCCTCTTTTGACAAATTATCACAACGGGGTTATTTTTTATTACGACAACAAGGTATATTTATTTTAAAGAAAAAAACGCCCTTAAATTTCTAAAATATCGGATATATCATGTGGTAGTAAATGACCAAAATAACCTTATTTTATTTTTTAATACCATTATACCATTTAACATCTTTATTACATAAATGACTAAAATAGCCTTATTATCTTTTACGAAATATTAGGCGTGTCCCGTGGCCATAGTTATTTATTTACACCTGATTTACACTTGACGGTGGAGTCGCGTGGAGTGGATCTAAAGGTGCGCGCGGAAAGCGCACATGAAGGTAACGCGCGTAGCGCATTTGGACATTCAACTTACGCGCGCGAAGCGTGTGTGGAGAGAATGGACAAGGTTTTGAGCCGTGTCGGAAGCACGACGATATACCTAGTTATACATAAAAAGTATAAAAAGGAGGACAATATATATATTGGCTCCTTTTCTTCTTTCTTTCTTTTCTTTTCTTTTTTTTTTAATTTATAAATTATAATAGATAGATGGGGACATCATGGGTCTTTAAGCATCAAAAGACCCCCACCAACCCTTTACACCACCCTTAAATTAGGGACTTGAAAAGCCACTAACTTCTCACTTGTAATACACTAATTAATACGGCAACAAAATCATCAAGTACAACGCATGCATGCAATGCAAGTCGTACGTGTATCTTACAAGTTTTACACGTGTACGGCTCCGATCGTCTTTTCTTCCAACAGCTTAACTCTGTGGGCCAACTTCTTCATATTATCATCGTACACAAAAGGTCCCAACTTATCATCGTAGTAGTACCATGTAGTACCCTTTTTTCTGGCCGAAACAGGAAGGAATTCCCGACACGGATCTCCCGGTACCGTTATTGAACCGTGGTAGTGATAGTAACGGATCTTCATTTCGGTTTTATGAAGTGTTTTCCCCGTTACATTATCCGATATATGGACTCCAGTTGAGAATGCATTCTTAGCCTGAATCGCATACTTTCGATCTCGCTCGATTCCAGTCCTTGAATCTCTGAAAACAAGTTTCTCAAATCCCCATTGTCTGAAAACAATCCAGAAATCAAGAAAATTCAGATGAGTACCCAAAAAAAATAAAAATACACATTAATTAATTGTTTAACAGAACCCATTACAAAATTCAGCCAAAAAAACAAAAAACCCTAATTACCTGGAGTAATCCTGATCATTAGTGGAATCGTTCAAGCAGAGCTTACTCGACATGGAATTCTGTTCAATAGTAAACTGAGTATAATCCTCAAATTCAGCCAAAACCGATTCCAAAGTATTCCCGTCGAGCAAATAAATGTACTCATCAACATCAAAATAAAACGTCCAATTCGCTGCGTGTCTATATCTATGCAGACAGTCATTCACAACCAAGAACTGATTATAGTAATACCCATCAAACTCTGTCTGATCCCTAATATCCTGAATCGTCGCTCGTCCGGCTCGAACCCACGGTTCAAGAACTGCCCGGACTTCCGGTCTGACCCCTCCTGCGTCGTGAAACACAAAATGCGATCTGGGTCCAAAAAACCAAGCATGATAAGCAATCCATTCTCGAATCCTGGATGCACTCAAATCCCCATACAAAGACGACCCACAGTATAAATACTCGTATTTATACGGTGGCTTGAAATTAGATTCATTATACGACCCTGGTTTCTCTTCCAAAGCTACAATCTTTTCGTATTTTTCCGGTGATTCGCCGTAGTAAGCATACATAATGAGCTTCCCACCAGAGTTATCTTCGTTAGGGTTTACTGAGAATGTACAATTCACTACTACAACCGTATAAATTCTACCGAGTCCCCAGTCTGGAAGCATTTTGTAAGCTTTTGCTTTCAAAGATGATGATGATGATGATGAAGGGTTGTTAGAGATCCACTCGCATTCAAACCAAGGATGACCGTACACGTGTATGGGTTTTGAAGCGAGACCAACAATGGCGAAAGTGCGGAGTCCACCGCGGTAAGCACCCATTTGGACGAAGAGGGACGCGGCGTTGCCATAGCTGGTGAAGATGCGTTTGTTTGGGTCTGCGGGTTTTGAAGTGGAGAGCTTTTCTGCCGGTAATGGTAAAGTGGTGGTGGTTTCAGTTGAGGAAGTGGTGGAGGAGCGGCCGCCGGTGGTGGAGGAGAGGAGGTTGTCGTAGTAAGGTTGGAAGTTCCAGATGGCTATGACTAGGGAAACGGCTAGTAATGTAGCCACTAAGAGTTTTGTTTCAAAGAGAAGAGGGAGTTTACCAGCAGGGTTGCCTGAGACGGCCGCCGAGGTTCCCTCTTTCCTCATTGGTTCCGGAGAGTTCAGGCCCGGCCCTGAGTAGAACTTGTGCGACCACTCAGGGCTCTCTGATTTAAAGGGCTTTTTTTATTTTTTTCTGTTCCAAGTTAAAGGACCTGCTAACTTGCAAACCTACGAGCCCGCATAGGGTCGACCTAACCCGACCCGTTGCCAGGTATAACTGATCTAAAAAACTACATAAACATTTGATAATCGAAAAGCCGCACTTCGCCAAATTAGATTGTTGTATAAGAATTAATTTGTGGAACTCAATCTAAAAATCCATGAAGACACTTGCATGAAAGTAATTTGTAATTTCAGATTTGCGAAAAATGAATGATGTAATTTTAGATTTAGCATAAAAGATGAGCATTTCAATTTCAGTTTTGCCAATTTATAACTGCAATGTTTTACAAACTCGCTGTAAACACATTGCAATATCAAATTTGTAGCATGCAGATTCAGATTTGCAATAAAAAAAAAACATTGCAAATTTTATTTAAGAAGGCAAAGATACATCATGAAAAGCGTGTGAGAAGACACCACCACTAAAGGGCTATAGAAACTGCCGCTATCTTAACTACTACTAGATATTACATGGGATAAACTAATGACAAACTACATGCCAAGAGTTTTGATCCTAAGACTTTCCAAGTCATGGGAAGAGTGCACAACCACTAGGCGAAAGACCCATGAGCCCAACAAATGCATTCGTACCTATAAGCAAAATCAAGGGGTTTTTCAATGAGCAATTTTATTTTGGGGGGGTTGATTTTGTTATTAGTACGTACCCCTAAGGGCACTTGTTAAGGTTAAAAGTTTAGTATTTTCTTTAGTCCGTTAGGGTTGTCAAGATGAGTATTTTTTTACAAACACATTATATTTATTATTTAGATCATATTTAAAAAATTAGCTCAATCGAAGACCTCCTGTACCATTAACACTTAATTTAAAATTTAATAGTATAAATAAACGGCTGGTATTTAAAATTATTTTTTTTAAAAGTTAGAGACCTCTTATTGAATAGATTTTTTATGGACATCATCTAAGGGACGAAGTATTATATCCACAAAAATTCAATTAATTTGCCAAAAAAAAAACCTTAACAATATTGGGGACAAGTTCTAAAACCTAGAGATTTGTACGTTCTTTAAAGATCCAACACGAACAACACCAACATGGTTGTTTTTTTTTATAGGAAAAAGATTTTTGGCCAAACTAATTTGTTAGAACAACACCAGAATATTACATCTACTTTTTAAAAGTGGTATGAGGGGGCTGAAATAAAATTAATGTTTTTTCAGCAACTGTTATGATTAGTTTCCAATTAATAAAATAAGATGTAATCTTTGATGTCAATCTGGTGTCCTTGTAGTAATGCCCAACCAGAAATAATGTGTGATAGGTAAAACCTACTGCCACATCCTCTCAAAAGTGATTTGTGGACTTTTCCAACTGATTTGATAGTGGACCGACCATGCCACCTATGATTTGACGCTGGGACTGATGTATGCAAACTCCCAAGTTGCAAATCAATTAACATTAATTAGAACTTAATTAATCAACCCCTTGATAGTCGTGCTACTCCACGTTCAACCATGAGATGGGATGCTTTCGAAGACGAATCAGAAGATGAAATTATTAAAAAAAAAAATAATGTAATTACTAATAGCGAAGTAGTAAACTAACAATAAAATTATTTTACATTTTAAATAAGTTTTTTTCTAAGCCTGTGTGATGTACGCGCTATCTAATTTTAGACACATTTAAAAAAAAAAATGCAGTCATTAAAAGAATTTACTTTATCACTTTATAAATTAAAGGACCACTTTCTAAATTAAAAGAATACATTTGTTAATTGATAACCAACCATGAATAAGATTTATCATATCAAACCTTGTGGCTCGACTCCCAAAAACATAACCCTTAACAACTAATATTAAATGGGGTAAGAAGTTTTATAACATGATAATTTTTAAATAAAAATTCTATCATCTCTATGTGGATCCTACATGAGTTGCCCTAAATAACTTGAATGCGGGCTGCAGCAAAACTTATATGGACATGGCAGGGCAATTTTTATTTATAAGTTTAGTTAGCGTCCTTTTTGACTACTTGATGAAGAATCAAAACATTTTTGATTGTACAGAAAATGAATGTTTCAGCAAATGTGAGACCTTTCTTTTTATATATGAAATCCTTAAACCTATTTGTACAGAATGGGTTACTGGGTGAAGAATCAAACAATTTTGATAATTAATTATACATAATTAGGCGTATTTCATCAAGCCAAATGATCAAGATCAAAACAGGGAAATAATAGCAGGCAAAAACATGACAGTCTGGTTTTTCAATCTGAATCTGAGTCGTGATTTATAGAAGACCTTACTCTCCTGCTGTTACGACCACCACCATTATCCTCTTCGTCATTTTCTTCGCATTTCCTTTCATTAATTATACCTGAAAATATATCACATAGAATCAGCAATGCGTGACTAAAAGTGGAGTTCTACTCCTGCAGTATAATGTGACTGACGACGTGTGACGATCAAACTAAATGGTATAAAACAGCAGTGCCTTGTAAAGCTAAATGTTGCTCAGTCGATAAAAAATCTCCATATAGAATCAGAATACTAGAGACATTGTTTTGCAAAGCAAGTTCATGACCTCTTTTGTGTAGTAGCCAGAGTAGAAGAACCAACATGACTTGGGACCACTCTGACTCGGCTTCAAGTCACTTTTTCACCTTATCTTCAACTCATGTCCACTCAGGTCCAGATCATCCAACTTGATTAATTATCAAAGCCTAATGATCTGGAATCCGAGACAGGGTTGTAATGCCTAATGATATGGACTCCGAGACTGGGTTGTAATGCCTAATGATATAGACTCCAAGACTGGGTTGTAGAACTATGATAAACAACAATAATGATGTTGAGGTGGACGAATAGTAAGACTAGGAACGACAAAAATGGAAAGTGTACATTAGGGGTTCAGGGGATAATCCAATCAATGTGAGATAAACAAGGATAAGACAATAAAGATGATGTAGGTCTCATACAAAAAAGACAAATGAAGATTCCTCATGAGATGCGCTTTGAAGCAAGGTGAAGATTCTGGAAATATGAGAGGGCCAACAATGATGTAGGTAAGGGTAGGTAGAGGGGATTTGAGATGCATGCCATGACTGAGATTATGGATAAATGAAGACCGATCAAGGAAAAAAAAAATGGATACATTATTCATGTTGCAGACCCAATTTCTGGATTGGCGCACGATGGTCATTATGGGATCCAAAGCATAGACAGTTAAGAAATTAATTTAATCAATGAATATCAAGAATCTAAGTGGAGGAAAGAAGAATCACCTTTCTTTACGAGTAGCTTCTCTAGTGTCATTGTGGTGAAATCATCTTTGGCGCCCAAATCTTGAAAACCGACTACCCTATCTGTTGCAATCCCCTTCCTAAAAAAAGAAGATTATAAATTTGTAATTCATATACAATATTTTTCCTGGAAATTCCAATGTGAAAATCTAGCAATGCGCAAGAAAAGAGATGTAAATGATAAATCTACAAAAGTAAACAATAGTGTCTGTAGATGGAATACTTTGATACTATCTTTCCACACAGGATAGTATATTCATAGTTTCATACCAACAGCTGACCAACTCTAACAACGTGATAGGAGCTGTCGTTTAACAAAGAAAACTGCACCCAAATGGTAAGAAAGCCTTACCTGAACAAGATGACACAGGGCAAAGTTTTCACTCCAAGTTTGGTGACGAAGAAAGGTGCATTCTGCATTTCATTAAAAGAGTGAGCTTTTCTTTTCTTTTCTTTTCTTTTTTTGTACTTAAGCTAGTATTGAGCTTGAAACAGCAAGGTACAACACAGAGGGCATTTGATTGAATAGGCTTCACTTTTTAGTAACAAAGATTGTGTGAACTAACCTCAGCATCCAGCTTGATGAACTTTGTATCCATATGGCGTGGTGCAAGGGATTTCAAATGCTTATCCATTATCCTCCAAAAAGGTCACAAAAAAACTATGTACAATTTTGTAATAGAATAATATAGATAATCAATCTAGCAGTATTGGTTTAAGGATTTACTTGCACCGGTAAAACTCCCGATGGTAGAAGTGGCAGATCACTTTCTCGCTCCCAGTAACTTGACCCAAGAAGTCTCCTTCAGATACCTCCCGATATTCTCCATGGCCCTGCTGTTTCAAGGTTTGTCTCTTCTCAGCTTCTTTCTGTTGGAAAAGTCAGTATAACTTTTAAATCATATTTATAACATTGTGATCCTTTAAGTCTAATTATTAGACTTGATTCTCAGACCTTGAGGGCTGCAATCCTATCTGCATGCAGTTTTTCCAGTTCTGGATCCTGATTATAGCCAACATAAGTTAATCAATGTGGATAGAAAGATAATTAGTCTGCAGGAAGATAGAAAAATAACAAGCACACACAAAATATGACTTTTTTCCAGCTTACATCCATCAACTCGTCAAGATCAAATTCTTCATTGGCTGTACTAGTAGTCTGTGCTTTGTCATTAGCTAGCATTTCCTGCAGGATCAGTAGAAGCTCATATTATATCCTATTAATTACTTATAAAAACAAAATTATATCCTTTTTATTAACATTTGCATCAGAACATATGTGGTTATTCGATTCCATCATGATGCAACCACATAACTGGATTGCAGTTAAAAGTTTGATCTGGTTAAATCTATAATACCCTAGACCAATTCCCACCATAGCTAACCATAGTTTATCAATTTATAACAATAAATAAGAAGAAAACGTGGAAATAACTTGTGGTCAAATTTGAGAAAAGTAGAAAGACACAGCCAAGTCTCAATGACAACCAGTTCTGATAATCGAAATAGCTCGAGATCTCTACTTAAGCTTTATTAGCTCTTAGCAAATTATTGCCAGCAACTAAGTTCAAGGAAGATAAACTTGTTGTGTCACTTAAAAAGTCTATCAGTGAATGATCCACCGAAAAATAGGTTACCCAGTTCAAACACAAAAATGTTACCAATTTTGTTAGGTGGTGAAGCTTGTTACTGTTAACATCACGAAACCCATTATCAAAATCCTTTCCAGAAACTAATCACTAACCTAATTTTGCCTACCAACAAAATTGAAACATAGGGTTTGGTGTTACGCAAGAGCATCTCTATAGGAGAAAGAACAACTTCAAAGACAGCAAGTTAAGAAATTGGAGAAGAGATGGACCTAACAAGGCAAATCAAATAAGAGCTCAGAAAGAAAAACTGAAATTAGTATAAGAAATATTAAGAGTATCAGAAGATGAAGGAAGAAATAAATGGGGAAAGTGAATACCTTTTGATAATTACGAGCAGCTGCTGCCATTACATTCCCGAAAGCCAAACCAGACATTTTCGATCGAAATGCTTCTGGATCCATTTCTCCTCTCTCTCTCTCTCTCTCTCTCTCTCTCTCTCTCTCTCTACAATTCCAGAAAGGGGAAAACCAAATTGGTTTCACCAGAGATTGCATTTGCGCACCTTCAACCGCCAGAGAAAATGGTGGTTAATTGTACCCCTCGCAGCATTTGAAAACCCCCCATTTCTTATTATGTACCATTTTGCCCTTAACAACTAGGATGTATTTACTGACTATATATCTAGTTTGTTTGTTAATATTTGTTTGGTCATCATCATCTCTCTCTCACTAGTCACTTCGGACTTCAGTGAGTTGATAACTATGCAGATTTCAGCTCGTCTACTGAGAACCCTTTCTCTTCACTCTTCTCCTGCTACTGCTACCACCACTCTTCAAGAAATTGCTACTAATCACAAAGGTAAGCTTCCTGAAGTTAAATCGAATGAGTTTTTTAAAGTTGGAATCTTTGAACTGCTGAAAATGCTGCTTTAAACTGTCTCTGTCTTTGCTATATCAGAATAGTCTTTCGAATTGAAAATTCAGGACTAAAATCTTTTGGGTTTAAACCCAACACTGAAAAGCTTCCATTTCTTCTTCTTCTTCACAAGTACATGTCAACTCTTGCCAAATTTTTTATGAAATGGTGATGTATTCTTCTATTTTATAGTAATCACTTAAACCCCAGTTGCAAAATCCCCACTTGGATATGTTAGTACCTCTTGCCACCCATGTATTTGATACGGGTACTCACAGAACTCTTGCCTCACCATTATATAATTAAGAAGCTGTCCACATGATTACTTCTTTGAAAAAACGTTTTTAGTCTTAAAAGTAACCCAAGAATCATTTGTATCTTCCTCTACGTTTTTCTTAATACATTTCCTTTACATACCAAATAAATACATATGCTTTCAGGAAGTTCAAAGTTTGAAGGTTCGTAATGGAATTGGTTACTAATGAAGAGACTTACTTAGGACTTTGTTTATTTTTGATCAGTGGATTTGTTTGTAAGAGGGCTTGAAACCAAGTCGTTGGTATCATCCCCCAACAACTTTACCACTCCAACCGAGTGACACCTACAGGACTTACTTGGTTAATGTTCTTTGAGTTAAAAAAAAAATATTTCAAAAGCTAAGTTCACCATTTGTTTCTCAAATAGATCCAATTTCCAAGGAATGCTTACCCGTTGGTGGCTCATAACTGCCTTTTTTTCTAGGTGTTGCCAAGGTCGTCTTGAAAAAGGGGAAGACACAGCTCTTCCGAGATGGAAGTCCGATGGTTTATAGTGGTGCCGTTGATAGAATAATTGGTAAACCACCACCAAAGACTGGAGATATCGTGCTTGTAGCAGATGGGACAGAAACACCCATTGGGTGGGGTTTATACAATTCTGTCTCTATGTTCTGTGTTAGATTAATGCAACTAGAAGAGGAGGCAGCAAGGTATTTTCCGTTACAGGTTTCCTGAAGTTTCTTATTTCATGAAAGGTTAAAAACATGTTAGTCATGCTGTTGGTTTATGAGATGTGCTGCATGCTATTTGATGCAGGGATCCATCCTGTGCATTAGACATGGGTAAACTGCTAGAAACAAGGATTGATGCAGCTATTGATTTACGAAAAAACCTGGGGCTCCCCTCCACACATACAAATGCTTATCGCCTTGTAAATAGTGAAGGGGACAGGTATGAATCCTCATGCGGATGTTGATATTCATTGTCTAGTGATTGTTTTTGTTGCATTTGTTTAACACAGGATTCTCATTTCTCCCAGCATCATTGACATTGTAGCGCTATTTCAACCACACGGGGTTGGCTGAGCGAATCATGTTTGTCCATTTAATTCCATCCAGAGCCATCTCTTCTATTAGCATGGATGTCTTCATATATGCTCTCAATACTTCGATCCATGTTCCTTTTACCGTTTATAGAACCCTGCACCTGCATGGCGCTTCTTATTGTTACTATTTTTAGTTTTTGCTGCAGATGGCTAAATCGTGTCAGTGGCCTCTCAGTTTATCACTTATTGGAGCTACCGTTACAATGTTTTCTGTATTTTTTATATTTTGCAATTATCACTTTTAGTCTTTTCATTCTTCCATCTCAACATCTTGATCTCTTCTGTTCTCGTCCTATGAACGTGTTGTTCTTTGGTTGCCCAACATTCTGCACCATACAGCATATCAGGTCTTGTTTCTATTTTCTTTTTGTTTGGTTGGTATGCTTGGTCAAATCACTCTTCGGAGGCTCTTCTTCACTTTGACTATTCGATTTTAATTCTATAGGTAATATCCTCCTCAATCTCTCATCGATGGGTAATGGTCCGAGGGAGCATACGTAGGCATGTTGAGGCATATCTTCTCCAACCGTTCTGATGAATTTTTGGTCCATTACTTGGTGGAATCATGCCCAAAAGTCACATTGACCTGTGGTTTCTGCTGTTGGACTCATTTCTTCATCAGGGGCCTAGACTAGATGCTTGTCTTGGATTCGAATGGTTTTCCTCCAAGACTAGGTCCAATCCCATTGTGAAGAAATGCTCAAGTTCAATAGCTATGAATCACCAATAAAAATGAGTTTTGGCATGCAGGACTCTGTGGGGCCAAAATTAATGAGGCCAGCTGGTGCCAATGTTTGCCACATGGCATCATATCACTTTATGGCTCCATGCTTAGAGGTCACTCTTCCTTATGCATCTTTGCATACATTAATCGTGCATTATGTCGTGCATGTGAGTTAAAGTTCTTGAGGTGTTTAGCAATTGAGTATGCTCAGGCCATTAGTTGTTTTGTTTTGCATGATTTATTACATGCAATGTATATGGCGTTTTGAATAGTTCTTGAAATTAATAACAAACACATAGGGAATTTTTTAGTTGTGTTTCAAGTAATCCGTAAAAGCCACTCATTGGGCTTAGGTAGATAATATTTCTGGAGTCTGATGAATTATACCCAACCTTGATAAACTGGAGGATAAAATTGCATCATATTCAGTCAAAATCATTTAGCAGGAGTATGATTTTCTACAAACATCTTTTTTTTTTTGATCAGCCTACAAACATCTTTCATTATATCAATGTCCAAGGATGATTTAGTTTCCTTTCTAAGCTTGGCTTTAGGAGACCCCAACTAGAATCTAGAAGCATAGTGAGTTGAATGAGCTTTTGAGCTCACTATTGTCCTATTCTGTAGGAATTTAAAATGTGCTTATAAAAGACAGAAAAAACAAGAAGGATTAAAAAAAAGGGAAATTATAGTTAACATATGTTTAATACTCATCCAGTCATTCTTTCCTATGCTTTGGTCTATCATTTTTGTCTTAATCATTTTATGATAGTTCAACATACTAGCTAGCTGATTTATCTCTAATTGCAGGTTCTTCATACTAGTTATCTTATCTCTAAGTTCAGTTTCTATATCTATTGCAGGTTGTCGGGCCTAATTGTTGATGTTTTTGGAGATTTAGCTGTAATAGCATCATCTGCTGCTTGGGTTGAGAAGTACAGACAAGAAATAGAGTCTTATATAAGTAGAATCAATGAAATTAATCATATAAAATGGAAACCATCTTCCGATATCTTAAAAGAAGAAGGATTGGAATTAACAGATCTCAGAGACTCCCTTCCATCTCCTTCTCTTGAAAAAGTGAAGGTAAACAAACATTCTTGTATGATTCAGAGTGCACATATTAACTTATTATTGCAAGCTTTTAGACCTATGTCAGATTTTAGTTGGTGACGTTGGTCATATTATGTCCATGGAGTTCATTAAATTTGGGCACAGAGTATGATTCATCAATTTAGGGCATGAGGCTGATTATTAATAAAAGGACCAATATTTAAAATCTCATTTCGATCTTTTACAAGCTAAGAGATTTTTTGACACAGATTTTAATAAGTCAGATACGAAATCAAGCAGTTTTTGATAAAGTATGACCAGATGAGTTTTTGAGCCCGTTGATGGAAGCTCAGTTTGTAGACTTAAGGGACAGTAGATTGTAGAATTCACTACATTACTTATGCTATATTTATGCGATTGGTTTAATTCTTTGTTATGTTATAAATTGATTAACAACCTTTATTTTTAACAAACTATCCCTACTGTAGTCTTGTCCTTCATATAGTAATACACAGAGGTGTTGGGAACCAAAGTTGTACTTCTAGAAGAAGCACTGCTACTATAAAAAAAAATTAAGTTAGTTCGGCAATTCTCTATTATAAGTTTAAAATTCAAAGAGTTAGTATGGCAACATGACATAAAAAGACATTACTTATAAATAGAGGTGTGGGGGTGGTAATAAGGTGGTAGTGGTCATGGTGTAGCAATTGTTGACTTATATGAGTCAAAAGGCCATTTTTGGTTCTGGATGTGTTCCGAGCTCCCTCTAATACTGTGTTTGCAAACTCTTTGAGTTTTTCGTAAATTTTCTTGGTTAAAATTCATATTAACTAGAACTAGAAGTTTTGTTCATGATGGATTTTGTAAAATTTCCAAATATGACATTTCTAAGTTCCACCAGGTTATGGAAAATGGTATTTTGTATACAATCTCTTTGGAGGGTCAAAAAACCGGATTTTATGCTGACCAGCGCGAGAACCGTCGATTCATATCATCAATTTCAGAGGGCCAGAATGTTCTTGATGTTTGCTGCTACAGTGGTGGTTTTGCTCTAAGCGCAGCAGTTAGTGGTGCAACAAATGTCATTGGTAAAATTCTGAATGCTAAACCTTTTGTATTTCATGTTACTGTTTCTCAGAAGGTCCTTGAATAACTATTGTTTATGTTTTTTAGGTGCTGCAAATGTCATTAAAATTCTGAATGCTAAACCTTTTGTATTTCATGTTACGGTTTCTCAGAAGGTCCTTGAATAACTATTGTTTATGTTATTTATTTTTTAATAGGTAAAAATTTAACTCAAATATATTAATCAAAAGAAGAAAAATTGCGGAATGCTGGAACTATAGCACGTGAAAGCTAATAAGAGAGCACTCATTAATTCAGAAGAAGGGTATACAAAATCAGCCACTCCTGGAAAAACCTTGAATTAAGCTTCCTCTTAAGAGTCTTATGGATAGTTCTCTGATACAGTAAAATTGAATTGTTCTTTTCTATAGTTGATCTGTAATGCGACAGTTAAAAGGTTTTCAGTGCAAGGGGCAATCTTCACAAATATGCTTGTGGACCACGGGATGGATGGTTGACCATCCTTGTATGAGATCAAGTAGCTTCTAGCATGACTCATTGGATGCCAAGAGGTCAGAACAAGCACTGCCATAGGTCTGTGCGTACACAATGTAAAGAAGATGTTGGCCATCTTTTGTGAAGGAAGCATACATAGGGGGTCATCATTAGTGAAAAAAAAGAAAAAAAGTTATCTTGAGTGGAGTGGCTAATGAAGTTGTCTACTGTGTGTATTCTGTGGAGGATGATAACCAAGGGAAAAATCCTCCTTTCCATAGAGCAAGAAGTACAAGTTCACAACAAAATCAAGAAGGGAAAGGAGGTGTCATTTGATTGCATAAGTTGGAAGCAAAGGGAACAGAACAAGTATCCTTTGGGTTCCCGCTTCAAATACTGCTTATTTTCATTTTAAATTTTTCTGATCTATTTGTGGTAACACAATTTAAAAAAAAAAAAAAAAAACTTTGCAGTGAAAATTCCTTTTCCTATCCAAATTTCTGTCTTCCTTGGGACACTAGATTACCATCGAGATCCCAACTGTACCAGTAGTATAAACTTTTCACTGATTTATATGATTGAGATTGATGGTATCTTTCACTGTAGAATAAGTTGACTGATTATCTTACTATTATCTTTCAGGCATTGATAGCTCATTGCCTGCTTTGGAGCTTGCAAAAGAAAATGTCCTTCTTAACAATTTGGATCCGGGAAGAATATCATTCTTAAGAGAAGATGCCACTGAGTTTATGAAGGGGGCTGCTTCTAGGCATGAAGCATGGGACTTGGTCATTTTGGATCCCCCGAAACTTGCACCTAGGAGAAAGGTATTTTAATATTTTAAGAATGATTTTGCTGCAAATTGATGTTTGGTATTATCTATTGGCAGCGATCAAAAGAAAAACTATTTTTTGTTTCTTGCAGTTTCTTGTCATCTTGGGTGATTTTCTAGATATTAGTTTCACTCAGAGCTGAAAAATATGGATTTGGAAGGTTCATTAATGAAACTTTACCATTTATTAGCTGTTCTACTAAATTAAGACCTTTTAAATTAATATTAGTCACGAGCTGCAAATATGAGTAATTATTTCTAATATATATATATATATATATATATAATTTTATCAATTATTGGCCAATATTACACAAACAAAGTTGAGTAAGCCTGAGATTATATGAGAATTTAAGTCATTCATTCTTTTGTCACATGTATGGAGGGGGTTTTGGGGTTGTTGCAGGTGAGGTTTATGGAAAGTCAAAGACGAGGCAGGATGAAGATGATTGCGACGGTGCAAACTAGAAACAATGTGCACCTAGACGTGGTAACTTCTTACATCACAAATAGGGTTGGAAGAGTTTAGTATGCCAACAAGGTAGTTAGGATGGTAAAAGGACATCCAATTGGGTAGGTTTTCCAACCGACAATGTACACATGGAAGTATAAATAATAGAGTAAAAGAGCGATCAATTCACGTGCTAAAGTTGAAGAAGCAGTATAGGAGGTGTCTTATATTCAATATCTAAAACATGCCCCTCTAAGGTGCGTCAATGCGTGAGCCACATGATCTTGGTCTTGAGGTTGAAGACTTGGCTGATTTATAAGAGGATCATTACTCACTAGTTCAAGGCTTGACCCTGAGAGAACATTCTTTTTTTCTTTTCTTGGTTGAAGTGAGAGAAGATTCAGTACAAGAAGACTCGTCAAGAAAATTGATGTTTTAGTTCTTCAAGAGATGAAGTTAGAGACACGAATGAGAGAGCTCTGGGAGAACTTTAGGATAATAGGATTGTAGAGATCTATGGTAGGACATCCTTATGCTATTAGGTTGTTTGAAGGTTTGTAGTAATAAGGAATAAGCAAAAAGGTGGAGGTTGATGACGGTTTCATGTTAGTCAATTTGATTGCTATCCTCTGTAGGCTGCTGATCTTGGAGTTTGTAACCCATGTTCCCATTCATGTCATTTTTTAGGGAGGTATGATGCTTATTCCTTAATCTTTGTGGTATGTGTTGCATGTTTTCAAAGAAAGTGAAGGGCTTCATTGTTGCTGGTAAGTCGAGTCTCCTAGTACCCCATGCAACATTCTTTTGTTTGTTTCTTTTTACCATTTGTTAGACCCTTTAGAATTAGAAGAATAAACGAATTGCAAGGATATCAACAACAAGAAGGATGTGGAGTCAGTTTCGCGACAAATTAGAGCAATGATCTATTGGTGGTTGGCCTCCATTTCTAAGTACAGGTCTTTGCTTTCTTGATTTTGTAGTTAGGTAGGAAGACATTGTTATGGGAGTTGAGAGTGGGATTTAATTCTTTTTCCCATTTCCCTTAATAGTATGATTTATTTTTATTTGAAGTTACCTGCTGCAAATTTTGGGGATTAGTTGGTTGGGTGTACTTGGTTACAACTTAAATGTTGATTATTAACTTGTGTACTTTGGTTTTGTATCTTCTCTCTCTTCATTTTTGTTCTTTCTCTTCAAATTACATAAAAAATCAAAATTTTTTTTTGTTTTGTTATCTGATGATGGGTTTGTGGTTTGAGAAACCACCAAGATTTTAACTGTCATACGTCAAGAATTCTTAAAATAGAAGACAATTTCTTGTCAATATATTCTGTAAGGATTTAATGGTTCTTTCTGCTTCTTCTGTTACTCATTTCTATACAGGTTTTACAGAGCGCAGCTGGAATGTATAGAAATTTAAATTCATTAGCCATGCAAGTAACAAAGAGAGGTGGTCTTCTCATGACTTGTTCATGTTCAGGAGCTATGACACAAAGTGGAATGTTCTTACGAACTATTCAGGCAAGTATTGATTTTGCATCTCTATATTTTTTTTGTTTGGAAAAACTTATTTGATTATGAGGTTTTCTTTTATTGGTGATATGATCGATTATTTTGAAATGAGAAAATTACCTCTCAAAATCTGTGTGAACTCTCAGGAGGTTTGGAAACTGTTTTCGGGGAAGTCCATATGGTGTTATTCTATGATTATTTATTTGTTATATGGTTCTGGTTAGAGGCTTAGAGCCCTTGAAGTAGAAAGATTTTATTTTGCTTTGTTGGATAGGAACGAGCGCTCACAATCATTTCCTTCAACACTTTGTTCAGGGTGCTGCTTCTATGGCAGGTAGAAGAGTCACAGTTTTACGGCAAGCTGGAGCAGCTTGTGATCATCCTATTGATCCATCCTATCCAGAAGGCGCATACCTTTCCAATATCTTGCTTAGAGTACTGTAAACCGCAAAGTTACTACAATTTATCTCAGCTTCACCAACATTTTTAATGCTGAGAGCAGCTCCCATTAATTGCTAAGTTGGAAAAAGAAAAGCAGTTAATCTATAAATCTTGTAACATTTTACACTGAAAAAAATGCAAATTTTGTGGAATTTCTCTCTCTCTCTCTCTCTCTCTCTCTCTCTCTCTCTCTCTGAAATTATACATGCATTTTGCCATTTTGTAATATCTCTCTCTTTCTCTCTCTCTCCAGAATTTGAACTTTCAATACTAGAATTCTATGAAAAATAGGAACAAGCCAGAGTATACATGTAAATTCAATTATATCTCCCAATACACATAATAATACATTCAGTAATCTGAAGGAACCAGGCTGGTCATCCGAAGAATATCTCTTGAAATTCTTCTAGTGTCCTGCAGGATTTCTGTTCCATGACAAATATGAAGGGTCCCCAAGCTTCCTGTAAAAAGAAAAGCAACATCATTTTTGTCAGAGATAACAGAGTAGATGGTTTGAACTAGTTATGGTTACATGCTTTTATAGAGTTCTCACCTCGGCTTGACAAGGTATATAACAGTGAAGGCCATGGCCAGAAAGAAGCACAACCCACCAACTGTGAGATATGCGATTCCAAGAAAGTCGTTCTTCCCCCCAAGCCAGCTTGTTGTAGAAAGCACAAGCTTCTTCTTCCCACTGAAACTGTATGTGTTGTAGTTGTTCTTTAAGGTAACATGTATGACTTCATTTGCCTGGAGATCCACCTCTATCTTCCCATATAATTTCCTGAAAGTTGGTAAAGCTGCTGTTCTCATCCAAACAATGAGATCTTCCTGCTTATTCAACTGTTACAGAAGATAAATTGTAAGGATATCAGGTTTTTCCTTGATACCAAGTCGACAATTCTAATCATGTTATGTTCCATTAGGAGCAGTCAAGGCTGAAATACTTACCGGTATGGTTTTGTCAAGATCTGCACCACCTTTAAGAGTTCCGTTCTGGAAGTTTTTGGGGAATACGTTGTCGCCAAACTTGCTGTCCCTGTCACTCTTCCAGGAAATATCCTTCTTATTCACTGTCAATTGCTGGTTGTTCCGAGAGAAGCTGTATGTGTCATTGAACAGACTCCACGCTATGAGACCACAAGGTACAATTGCTGGGCCATTCTTACCAAGAGTATCCTCGGGCTCACAAGTGCTTGTATCATTCTCATTCTTGGGATCTCTTAACTGTGCATCACTCCGGCTCTTGACATACCTGAATTACAAAGTTGTCATGAAGAGGGAACCCAAGTATATTTACATTATACACTCTTTCATTCTATGCAATACTCACGGCGTGTACTCAATTTCACGTTCATTACAAGATATTGAAATGTCTAACTAACTACACATCTATAACATGTTATCATATCTCTGTATGTAGGCATGTTTCTTGTGTACTTGGACTTGGAATCAGGGATGTGAAAACAAAAGGTTGAAGCATACCTGCGATGGTTCTGGTAGAAGTTATCAAGTTGATAATACACATATATCGGTTGCTTCATGCGCTTTGGCACCTACAGTAAATGGTTTTAGCATATTAATCATAGTTTTATCTTGGAAGAAGGTTATTGTTAAGAAATAGCGTTTTGCTGCAGATGTGAAGCTTACTATTATTGTTCTGTTACAGGTTTTGTCCTCTGTGCTCTGTATGAATTTGACCTTATCGTTTCTTAAACCCTCTGGTATGCATTCAGTCTCATACCTATCAACAATTTCGACAACCTGCCAAAGAGGGAAATAATTGATATCAGAAATCAAAAAAAGATGTAGAGAAGAGGTTTTTAGTATTACTTGGGTAAATCTTAAAACATACATTTCGTGAAGCGAGCAAGGAAGCAACACCGATGGGAATGAAGATTACGCTGATGAGCATGAATGCTGAGATCACCTGTACCAAAAACGGGGCTTGTTATATGTATCATCATCTCCAACTTATGCCAAATGAATGCCCAATGAATGAAGTACCATAAATTTGCAAGAGAAATTGCAGATCTCTCCGAGCTAACTTACCCATTGTGGTGTTAGAATAGGCTTGCAAGCTGGAAGCTCCTGCTGAGTAAACTTCGAATCTGAAGAGTAAATGAAGCAATATGAGTTTATTGGGGTATCATCAAAAAAAAAAAAAAAAAAGTTCCATAAAACTGTGGGTAGATTCAGGTGAGGCAAACTCCTATCAGATATCCTTACAAGATTTGAGGTATAATTTGATTGCAGGGTAAGTAAGCTTCTCATGTAAAGCTACCTAAAACTAAAACTTAGCTAATTAGTCACATCATGCATCATCTATCTGGCGAACTCAGTAGCTATAATTCAAAATCAAACAAGGATAAAAAAAAAGAGACAGAAGCATGGAAGTTTTGCTTTTGCACCCATGGGGCATCAATAGGAACGGGAAAGTTTCGGCTTATAAGTTCATGAATCTGTTGATGATTCTTAGATAAAGGAACTCAGGTGAGTAATGATAAACAAAATACCCTTGGTAGTACTTAGATTTCTTGAAGTTATCTTCTAAGTTGTCGTGGAGGTTTAAGGTGAAGTAGTCAATGACCAAGAAAATTCTCCTATAAAGATCATAGTTTTGGGAGATCAAACAAGAGAGAGGGGATGAAATTGAAATTGAATTTAAATTGATAATAAGATGCGGGTGAATTGTTTTAGTCTCTAGAAATATTGTGGATTCTTGCTGTTCCTGATTCTGTTAATAAGGTAGTTATTAGCAATCAAAAAGGAAAAGAAAAAGAAAAAACAGAGTAAAAGAGAACAGAAACGAAAAGTAGAAAGATATAAATTCAGATCTGAAAAGATCGTTACATGTCTGAATATGTATATATATATTCAACGATGAATCAAACTATATATATAAACCACAAAACAATCAAACAAAGAAGATGGAAGATGGAAGATGAAGGGGGGGTTGAGGAGGGAGGAGGAGGAGAATAAATTACATTTGGGTCTCTTTGAATTCCTTCTGGGTGCAACAGCAGAATCGCCGGATCCACCTCCTGAACTCGTCCCGGCATTAGAATTCATTGAAACCAAACAAACAAAAAAGTCAAACAGAAAAAAAAAAAAAAAAAAAGGAGATCGAAAGTTGGAGGTTCAGAGTATGTATGTATGTATGTATGGGAGGATTTCGATTGAAAGATGAGATGAGATGAGATGAGATGATGGGTTGGTTTTAGTTTCCAAATTAATGGGAAGGAAGTGGAAGAGATAGAGAGAGGGAGGATTTGATTCAGAGGTGGTGGTTTCAGTCTGCAGCAAATATATGGTAGAGAGAGAAAGAGAGAGAGAGAGAGAGAGAGAGAGGGGGAGGGCAGGCCTTGGGTTTTGTTTGTTGCTCTTATCTCTAGGTTATCTCTCTTCCTCTCTTCTTCTTCTTCTTCTTGTTTGACTTTCAATTGGTAAAGAGAGAGAAAGAGAAAGAGAGAGAGAGTCTCGTTGTTTGGGTCTGGGGAGGTGGCCGGCGGCTCTCTCTAGAAAGAAAAGAAAAAGAAAAAAAGAAAGCTAAGATGGAAAGACCAAAGAGAGAAAAGTCAAAAACAACAACTAATCAAAGAAACAAAGAAGAAGAAGACGCGGGGTTCATTGATTGGTTGGGGGTGGGTAATTGTTTGAAATTCATTGCCCATGATTCATGTATGAATGAGGGTGGTGAGACCTGATCCTGTACTTCTTCTACCTCTCCTATTTTACTTCCCCTGCTACATACAACTTATATTTTCATTAAGTTTACTTAGTAAATCTATCTAATCTAATCCACATACACTAAAACATGATGATTCATGATGATGATGATGATGATAATGATAAATTGATGATGGTAAAATTTTGGCCAAAAACTCCTACTTGGAAAACGTTTTAGGATTTAGCCCAACAAACGTTTTCTTTTAGTCTAAGGCCCAAGAGGGTTTCAGTCAGAGGGTTTCAGTGTGTGTAATTTATAGGAAGAGGGTTTCAGTGAAACCCTCCCCGAGAGGGTTTCAGTCAGTTATCCTTGGGCCTTAGACTAAAAGAAAACGTTTGTTGGGCTAAATCCTAAAACGTTTTTCAAGTAGGGGTTTTTGGCCAAAATTCCCTTATTATTATTAATAATTAATATAGTATAATCCCCATATGCCACGCTCGCGCACGTGCTTACACAGCTGGTACATGTTTCTCTTTTTTACATAGGGGGTGGTGGTCAAATGATCCAACGACTATAACATTGGTGTGTGCTGATGTAAGCACGTGCAGTGTAATAATATTCCCAAACTCTTTGTTTACAGTTAAAGTATTCTCCTTTCTTCATTGTGATCATCACCATCATCGTCATAATCATCTAAGTCTCGATCTGCTGGTTTTGAAAGGTATTTATAGGGTGGGTTGGGACATTACCTAAGGGCAAATCTAGTGGGATATATAAAAATGGATCCCTTAATATCTAACCCTAGAGGTTAAGAGGTGATTTTGGATAGTAGCCCAAAATCCCCAATTACATGAAAGAATTGATACTACTATATACATACAAGTAGCTAGCGTAGAAAAGCTAATAAAAGGATTTTTAGTGGGCTAATTAATTATGGGTTTAAAAGAATCTGAGCCCCATAACCTATAGATGAACTGGAAATGAACAACATCAGGCCCAGACTAGCATGGGACTCGCCTCATGGCCACCTAAGGGCAGTGCAAAACAACAACAACATAATAAAAAAAAAAAAAAGTGTGGGCTCACAAAGCCCGGGGACAATATGATCCCTCACTCAGAAAAAATTGTTCCGTGGACATCGTCAATGTTTAAAAGGTTCCTATATGGAACCCATATGAAAATGATTGAGGGCTGATTTGTTTTTTATAAAGATATTCTATTCATCATTTAGATCATTCTTACCAAGATTCATATCATTCTAAAACTCCTAACCCCGTCAAAAGTTACGTAATTTTATAAACCACCAATTTTTTTAAAAAGCGAAAAATTTTAGATCGAATGATATAGTTTTTTGTGAGAATTAATCTACATGGTGAGAAGAACATTCCTACAAAAAATTACGTTTTGGATTATCTCATGTAGGGGCCACAAAGATAGTATGCATAACGATGTCTAAATAATCGGACTCCTTTATCTATAGTTTCTATCTATCATAGGAGAAAGATCGAAAACTCCATGCAATTCAATGTGAGCAGAGTGGAATACTTGAATCTGTTGCTGGTCTCTAATTATTTTCCAGTGTGTTTTCTCCTTAATTTTATGTAATTTTCTAGTGCCTTCTCAGCATACATTGGAACACAATTTTATCAGGATTTGGGTTCATGGCTCCTCCACTCAAATTTTATGACCGTGGGGTTAAAAATTATTACTACGCCCAATCATCACCCCCACACTACTACTACTGCACAAGGTATATAGCAGGACCGGATCAATCAGAATATATGGATGGTACAGTAGATCTGCAGAGAATTTATCTGATCTCCAAGTAAAAAATGTGAAAGAGATCATCATCATCAAATATATCCATATTACCTGACAGGTAAAGGTCTCAAGATTAAAACTTTCTGATGGCAAAGTTCCAAAATTTGGGCAAAAAAAATGCCCATCACTATTTATAACAAGGAGATTCCAATTTCATTTCTAGCAGCAACTAATTAAGTTCACTTGATCAGACTCTCTCTCTCTTCTCTCTTTCATAAGTTCATCCATCAAGATTATTAATTGGAATGTAGATAATTTATATCTACAAAATCTAAATTATGATTGATTACTTTATATATATATATATATATAGGTCACCAATCAAATATAGATTAGATTAGATTTGATTTGAGAGAACCAATGTCATGAGTTTCTTGATTTGAATATTATTGGGATTTGGGAGGAGAATCTTGGATTGATTGTCCAAGAAGAAAGCATATATTCACTTCTTCTTCATTGACATTGGGGTTAATTATTCCCAATTCCTTTTTTATACTTTTTTTTCAAAGCCTACTTACTGTCACACCTCTATATGACTCAAGAGCTGATCTTTTATGAAAATGATCTATATAGCAGAGATGATCCTAAGAGCCTGATATTTTCAACCATATTTTTTTATGCATGGTGAAAATGATCTTAAGGTGAGTAGAACATTTTTACTAAATATCAAATATTAGATCATCTCCATATGAATCCCACAAAATGAAGTCAATAAAGAGGAACGAGGGGGCAATCTTTCTAAAGTATATGATTGATTGTATTAATTATAGATGTGTGAGTTTGGAATATATATATATTGGAGATCGATGGTGGTGCTTATAATTTGATGGGATGTGCATGTGAAAGCTGCTAGCAGCTGCAACTGCAGCTAGCTAACTAGAATTAGTAGAGAAAAAGAGAAAGAGAGAAGAGACAAACTTCAATCCCACAAAAGCCAAAGCCCAAAGCCATCCCCACAATATTATATATATATTACCTAGCTAGCTAGACTAGTAAGTACCCTTTACATATATAAAGAGATATAGAGTACTGTTCACAGTTCTTCAACCCCTCCATCAGCAAATTGAGCAGTACTACTTTAGAAGAAGAAGAAGAAAAGAAAAAGATGGATGCTGGGGCCGACCGGGACCCTCCACAACTTATGAATTGGACAACATATATCAAAAGCTCCCCAAACCAAAATAAAACAGTGCCTTTTTTTTTTCGAAGTTTAAAATGCAAAGAGAGCCCTTTTAATTTTATTAACAACAACTGTATAGTCAATAAAGTTAATTGTCCTATATACATATTTTTGAAAAGAATGTATATGTATATATAGATGATTAATTAATTCTTGTTAACCGTGTATGCGTTGGCAAAATAAGTAGTTTAATACTGCTGCTTATATAATTGTGTCCCTTTTAGCTAACTAGCTGATGATGATAAGTAGTATTAATCAGAAGTATATATATAAAGGGTCAGGTTATATAGCTCTCTTATATAGTTCTTTTATATAATCTCTCGTTTGTGGGGCCTACATAAAATGTATTTATGGGTTGCTTTTTGGAGAAAATGATCTACATGATGAGAAGAACATAGTTACCTGAAATCAGCTTGATCTAAAACTTGTAACTTCAAATCTATCCGTTTTAAATCAACAGTCAAAATAGAAATTTAAAACTTGTAATTTTTTTAAGGGCTACTTTAAAGGGGTTAGAAGTTTTATAACGAGCTGATTTTTTAATATGATGAAGTACATATCGAGGAGAACATCCTCTCCAAAAATCAGCTCCCGGATGCATTAAATGTGGGCCCCACAAGCGAGGGGTTATATAAAGGGCTATACAAGGAGGGGCTATATAACCTGACCCATATATAAATATATAGACAAAAGAATTGTTTATCCTCCTAAAAATAAAATATATATAGGAAAGAGTTGGATGGACTACTACTTAACCCTAGCTAGTTAGCTAATTTTTCCCTTCTTGGAGGGTGTCTGGAGATCTGTTCATGGCTAAAATTTGTAGTTTGAAGTTTTGTACTGCTATAGTACTACTACTACTCTCACTCTAGCTAGCTAGGAGAAAAAACAAAAAAAAGATAAAAAAGTTGATGCTCATGACCATGTCCTAAATAAAAAGAAAAAATAAAAATAAAAATAAAGAAAAAGATGATAAAGAAACATTAGTATTTAGGAAAGCTAACCCCACCGACTACATGCAATATTACGCTAGCTATGCTGTACCTTTTTTTTTCTCAGAAAAGATACTACTATTGATGAAGCAGCAGCAGCAGCAGCAGCTAACTAGCTAGAAAGGAGGAGAGATTAATACATATCATCATCATCATTCAGCTAGCTAGAGAGAAAGAGAGAGAGAGTGTGTGTATGTACTTCCTATAAACTTGCATGGCCTCTGTGATCTTGATGAATCTCTTCCAATTCCAATATTAGTTGTAGTAGTTGAAAGAGAGTTCTAGAGAGAGAGAGAGAGAGTAATGAATGATTCATCTGGGCTTGTCCTAACAACGGACCCCAAGCCCCGGCTGCGATGGACTCCTGAGCTTCACGATCGATTTGTTGATGCCGTTGCTCAACTTGGAGGCCCAGATAGTAATACTTATTCATCAAACAACTAGCTAGCTAGATCTCTTCATTCAAACTAATTAATTAAACTCGATCTCATCATATATATATATATATATATATATATATGTATTTTTTTTATCAATCCCTAGCTAGCAAGTACTTTTTTTTTTTCTTGTATACAATAATTATTTTCAATGAGCTTATCATCATCAATTAATGATATTGTTTTAATTTATTCCATATATATGTAGAAGCTACTCCAAAAACAATTATGAGAGTTATGGGTGTGAAGGGTCTAACTCTATACCATCTCAAGAGTCACCTTCAGGTATCTTTGCAAATTTATTAATTTATTTGTTTTAATTTAATTTAATTGATACTGCAATACAAAGCTCGATCGATCTCTCTAATTAGGTTCTTATTAATCGTTCTTTAATTTCTTCTATGTCGACTTTTTAAATTTTTCTAATTATAATTCATGTATATATTTGTATGTCTAGAAATTCAGACTTGGCAAGCAACCACATAAGGAATTCAATGATAACTCATTATTTAACAAGGATCCTGATCAAAGAGGTATATAGAAATTTTACACAATGTACGTATTTATATATAGTTTGAAAATTTAGTTAGTTAATTAAACAATAATCTAAACTTATTTCATTTTTAATTTTTTCATGGCAGCTTCCCCATTGGATCTGCAAAGAAATTCTGCTTCTTCCTCATCCGGCATAATGGGTCGAAGCATCAACGAGTATGTAGTTTATTATCATGATCGTCTTATTCCATAACTCCGTTGGTAAATAAGGTGACTTTTAGCAATGGAAGTATAATACCGTCGTAAAAAAACTGTGGCTAAAAGTCCCCTTTTTTTTTTTGTGATGCGTTAATTGTATATATGATATATACTTGCATGATTGATTTAGCTGCATGTTGCATACAGGAATATACACATGATGAACGAGGGACTTAGGATGCAAATGGAAGTCAAGAGGAGATTGCATGAGCAATTAGTGGTATATATATATTCATCACTCTTCAATTAAAAAAAAAAATAGTCGTATTTATCAATATATTCATATAAAGAAATTAATTAATTAATACTGCCCATATTATTAATTTTTCTGAATTTAATTAATCATTGTGCCTAGCTACGATAGATCGATCGATGGATCGAGATTGTGACAATAATTAATATGTAAATTGTACGTTTTATTTTTGAGTAGTTCGTACATTTTGGTATATATATATATATAAATGTGATATGGCATGCATATCTATACATATAGGTTCAAAGACACCTTCAGTTGAGGATTGAAGCTCAAGGAAAGTATATGCAGACCATATTGGAAAAAGCTTGCCAAACACTTATTGGCGGTACTCATGAAAACATGTCCACGGCATCCGGAACCCTAATTCATCATGATCATGCCGCTGCCGGGAGTACTGCAGTAGCTAACATGAGCAATATTATGAATAATAAAACAGGTAATTTTGGTTCGATGAGTTTTCCTTGCCTTCAAGACCTACACATTTACGGAGGATCATCCGGATCATCATCAGGAGATCAACAACAACAACAACAACAACAACAACAACTAGTAGTGGGAGATGATCATCATCATGATCAACGACGTCGTCAACATAATATCATTGGGAGGTCACCATCTCTTGATGAGATTAATAATGTAGCGAGTCATTTAGGGAAGAACTACAGAAGCGGTGATAGGCCTAGTAATAATAATAATTCATCAATATCATATGGTAGTAGTAGTAGCAACAGCCAGCAGCAGCATCAGCCTGCAGCAGCTTTCATATGGGGTGAAGATTTTAGACTACAACAACAACAACAACAACAACAACAACAGCATCAGTTGCTGGGTACTTCATCATCATCTGCAGCCTACCAACAAGTACCAGGTTATCAACAACAAGATAATTCTTTCAATGTTAACGTTGCACCATCCACGACGATCATTGATAACAGAACTGATCATGATGATCATGATCAAATGGATTCCATTGGAGATATAGTTATTTACCATAACGACGACGACGACGACGACGATGATGAAACAGCAGAGGGAAGCGAAATTTGATGAAAGTTAATTATTTGAAATTAAGCTCATATTAAATTATCTCCAAAATTACCACAGTTTTACTAACACCGTGATCGAAGGCGTGAACTAGCTAGCTAGCGTGGTATTTTCGTACATACAAGGAAGAAGATGAAATAACATATAAATGCATGCATATGCAAGGCAATGAGCTGATGATGATGGATACATGCATGATGGGTATCATCAATTATAATTCAGGATGAGCGATGAGGAAGATTATTTAGTTAATTATATATTAGCTTAATTAATTGTTTATTTTTGCATGCATTAATATAATGTATGATTAATGTTAATTTAATTAAAAAAGTCATGCGTGATGAATGCATGCATATTATATATGTACGGTAAATCTATTAATTCATCAAGGAAAACCATATATTAATTAATGTTGAAACATAAATATTATTATTGATTTCTCTATAAATAATTAACTTAATTGCTATCCATGCATATACAAATTTGATTCGAACCAATGGCTAATTATTTTATAAGATAATTATCATTACTATATAGATCACTCTCACAAAAAAATTAGCCATTTTTAAAACTTTTAACCCCAACTCATGTTGATCGAAAATAAACGATGATAATGGACGATTTATTTTTCAATCAACTTTTGATAGCATTAGATGTCTTGGAATAAATCTGTTTTTTTTTTCTGTGAGAATGATCTATATGGCGATAAGAACAATCTTACAAAAAAAATCAATCGTTGGATTGCTTCTATATGGGTNTTGCTATCCATGCATATACAAATTTGATTCGAACCAATGGCTAATTATTTTATAAGATAATTATCATTACTATATAGATCACTCTCACAAAAAAAAGTAGCCATTTCTAAAACTTTTAACCCCAGCCCCATCAATTGTTGATCAGAAAAAAAAATGATTATAATGAACTGTTTGTTTTTCAATCAATTTTTGATAGCAGTAGATGACTTAGAATAAATCTGTTTTTTTTTTTAAATTTGTGATAATGATCTATACGGCGAGAAAAACAATCTTACAAAAAAATGAATCGTTGGATTGCTTCTACGCGGATCCCACAAGCTAAAATAAACGTAGGCACATTAAATTGGGATAGAGGATCTACTCTCTCTGAATATATTAAAAAAAAATTAAGAAGATCAAAAAATAAAGAATCTCATCAGCCGATATCCTACTATTATATTGGCCAACAATGTTTTTCCAATTTCAAATTAAAACACTATGTCTAAGATTTAGTGACATTGTTGCTGATAAAGAAAAAATTTAGTGACAATATATATTGGATGCCTAGAATTACAGTGATGCAACAAGGCGTTGTATCATTAATTCTACTTGTGAATTATGGGACAACGAGATATCTACTAGCCCGCCAGGTTGAACTTTCATTTCTTTCCAATGAATATACTCACTTTGACTAATGAGGAAAAAAGAAACATTAGAAGATATGACAAGTTATCTAATAGTCTGTTTGGACAAGGGATTTTAGGGAGGGATTTTGTGGGGACTAGGGATTTTGAGGAAAAATATAACATGATTTTTCCACCAAATCTTTGGTCCCCACAAAGTCCCTCCTCCAAATCTCTTGTCCAAACAGACTATAAAAAAGTAGAGGCAATTAGCAGTCGATTATAATACCGTAGATAAAACAACATATTTGTCACGTTTATTACTGTCACAAATTTTTTACCGTTATAACTTACAAATTTGTTACTGTTATAACCGTCACAAATGTGTCACTGTTTTAACCGTCACAAAAATTGAAACTAAGAAATCAGTAACCGTAACACATGTAAATAGTAACCATGATAACCGTGACAAAAGTATTTCATTCGGGACATTATGAACGTGACAAAGTTATTTGTTACAAATTAATGACGCCATATTTGTTACGATCTTGACTGTGACAAAAAGGCTATTGGTGAAGTGCAGCCCTACTTGGTTGTAAAAACTAAAACTAATACATATAGCACGTTCGTGGATGCATATAATTGTACTTTTTTTTTCTTTTTCTTTTTTTTCACAATTTCGGATCTTTAGATTACCGAGAGAGCCAATTTCTAGTAGCAACAATCAGATTAATTGTACGGTACTTAGGAAGCTAATTAAGGTGAATGGGCAGCATTGAAAATGTCCGATGGAGGGATGAAGTAGTCCACGGAAAGCCCTGGGACATTATACATAACATCATCGATCCTCCAAACTTCTTCCATTCTAGTTCTACTGTTTTTCATATTCGTCATCGTCGATGCCTCTCCGAAGCGAAACAATGTAGCAACAGATCTTCCCTGATGAGAAATTAAAACACCATCTACATCTCTATAGTCTCCCATACTTGTTCCGATTGTTGTTTCCCAGTATACTACTGTAGTATTGGTCTCAGCTGAGGTCTGTACTCTGGTAAGATGTGAATCCTCCAAGTAAATCAGAAGCCCACTCTTCTGACTAAAATAACCATACAACACATGTCTGATCACTTCCGCCGCGCCCTCGCTTCTCTCCATCACATCCGCCCGATCCGATGCTACTTTTAGTACAAAGCAATCTTCATCTCCAATGCGTTTTTCACCTAAGCACTGTGCTTTAGCGAACAAATTTGCTGTGCTCTTTGGATCTAATCCCTGATCAAAATAAAATGAAAGACTATAAATGAGTATAAAAGCTCGAATTTGCAAAGAGATTGTATAATCATATTATTATTTACCTGGATGATTCGACGTAGTGGGCGGCGGGGACCTTTTGCGGCATGAGTACCGAGCCAAGGAGTGTGTCGCCACACAATCTTCCCATTACTTCCGGCGACAACTTTATTACCACCGGCGATCACCAATTCAATAGACCACATGCCAGGACTCATTTGCCACAAAACGAAGCAACCATTATCCCCAATTCTATTCCCCACCCTCTTCACACTCTTCCTCGTCGCGATCTCTGTCTCGTAACACACCATCTTGAGACTACCAGCTGCGTACATGTTCTTCTTCTTCATAGAATTTTCTTCCACCTTTAAACAACCCGTCGCAGCTAAGTATTGTTGTATGATGTAATACGCAGACGAAGCTTCCTAAAAATATTACAACAAAATGAGATAAGTAGCAGAAAGAAAGAAAGAAAGAAAAGAAGTGATTGATGTGGGTAGGCACGTACAATAGGAATTCCATGAAGATCAGGGCGGTGAAGAAATGATGATGAAGAGCAATCATCATCGAGTAAAAGTGGAATGGGAGCGAGAGGACATCCCAAGACACCAAGCAAAAGCCTCATCAAATCGGGTCTAATGTTTTTGGCGGCAGGGCTAGCACCACCGTAGAGTGAAATTGGAACGACGGAAAAACCTTTCCTCCAGGCACGAATAATTAGTTGATCCCAAGATGAAGAAGAGCTCTCCTCCTCCTCCTCCTCCTCTGCCTTATGCTGCTTGTTCTTATTATAATTAGGGCCAAGTAGTAGTGATGTTACTTGATCATGAGTACTAGTAGTAGTACCCAAAAGGGTCTCAAGATCTGGATCTTCCATTAGAGGTGTTAGAGGTTGAATACTAATGCATGATAATGATGATGACGAAGACCTCTGCTGCTGCTGCTGCTGCTGCTGATGCTTCCATCTACTACTACTTCTTGAGGATCCTCCCATTAATTAATTCTTATATGTATCTCTATCTGTGATGTTAAAACTTAAAACAGAAACAGAGACCCAGATGAAGAACAATATATAGAATGTTTGCAGGTCGTTCTCTTGTGAGTGAATTTGATGAGGGGTACAGAGAGAGAGAGAGAGAGAGAGAGAGAGAGAGAGAGACAGAGAAGACAGCCCACCTTCACTTCTGTATGTACTACTATGTACTGTGTCTTTCTGTGCCTCTCTGCTCTGTTTCTGTGTTCTGTTTCTGTCTAACTAATTCTTCTGAATTCTGGATGAACTGCTGGTCATGATACAGAACAGAAGGGACTCAATTATAATAATACAAAAATTAATAATTCACATCGAAGGACAAAAAAAATGGAAAAAAAAAAGGGGTCCGGCCTGTGTTTGGCTTTGCTGCTGCTGCTGCTTTATTCTTCTTCCTTTTTGACCCCTGGCCTATTTCTCTTTTCGTTCCATTTTCTATCTAATCTAATCTTCTTGTAGTTTGTACCTCATCAATATAAAAAGAACAACCGAAGGAAGGAAGACTGTCTCTTTCTCTTTATTTTATTTTATTTTTTTTTAATGACCAAATACCCTTGATCCTGAATTCAATCATCAAATTCCAGATTTTTAAGACTCAACCATGGGGTGCAACAAGGTGGGGAGTTCACATCATGTTAGTTGAGACTTTGAGAGAGAGAGAGAGAGAGAGAGAGAGAGAGTATATTTATATGAATGAGATTGAGATAAAAAGATGGATGGAAGGAGGAGGAATGGGTGATCTTCCAAGCTAAGCTTAAGCTATGGAAAGTTAAACTGCCTACTCCTTTGTGGGTTCCACATACTTTTATCCAGAACTGGTAGATAATATACACCAGACACCACAATTTTATTGTCTTAGTTATTGAAAGTTTAGTTTTTATAGTACTGATTGATATACGCAATATTTTCACCCCTTCCCATGTACGCTGCTTTTCACTTTTGAGGGGGGCAAGTTCAACCATTGGTTTCTTTTCATACATGAACATAGTCTTAAATTGAGGAGCGTTTGGTTTCTATATCGAGAAAGACTCAATTCAGCAGGATTGGACGCTTCTGAACCAAGAGTTTACACCTCCAACAAACTTATTCTCTTTTTTTTTCAAATCTATAAAAAGAAAATAAAAATACATAAAGAAAGAAAGAAAGAAATAAAAGTAGATATCTGGGTGGGTCAGTGGTGTGGTGAACCTACCAACTTGAGCAATTATTTGACTTGACACTACTACATGAAGAATAATTGTCGTTCTCTGAGTACATATATTAATGTAGACCCCTCGAATCTGGGGGTGGGGGTGGTTTGTGTGTGTGGGTAAGGGGTAATAATAGGTAGGTTTTCATCAAAACATTTGGAACAAGATCTAGAAAATTAATAACTCTCTTCCTACAATTCATCTTCTCCTGTATTTGGAAAGAAATGTCTTGGAAAGTATTATTTCTACCTCTCTCTTTCTTTTGGTTGATGCCCCTCCAAAACCAAAACCAAAACCAAAACCAAAAACCGGATTCTCAGGACTGTAAAGTTGTCTGTGCCTACTGAGCTTTATAAATAAATGAAGTTCTTTTTCTGATTTTAGGAAATGATAAAACTATGGAGAAAGAGATGAACCATTGATAAAGTAAGGAGGTGCCATTTCATAACCTGTAACAGCTTGTTATAATGGTCACACATAATTCACAATAATAATAAACCAGAACAAATTTATACAAGAGAACAATCATTTGATTGATGCATAGTGAATTGGATTTAATTTTATTGCCTCAATGAAAACTCAAAGATTCAAGAAGACTAACTAACAGAGACTTCTAAAGAGTTTCCAAGACCATTCACCTGTTCCAAGCACAAAAAAAACAGAAATTGTTGCATCACTGGTTACCTTGCTTGGTAGGAGCACCGACTTTCGCATTCTAAAACACATAAAGACCTAGCAGAGATGCTCTTCATAAACATAAACATTAAAAAAAAAAAAAAAAAAAAAAAAAAAACCCATGACAGAGAAATCCAACAAAATCCCATCTAAACTTTCAAACAAAAAAGAACATCCAGATTTCAGCTCAGATGTCAAAAGTAGCACAAGCTTTGATGAGAATTTCACCTATGCCCAATCAGTTGGCTTTCACCTGAATCCTTGATACCTTGTGACTGACTTGATGGTCAAGAAGATGTTCGCTGAATATTTCCATCAATATGGCCAATTATTATGCCTATTTGTACTGCTGAGAAACCTCCCACACAAGCTTATCCATGAACTGGCATTTCTTGTCGAACCCCCAGCCTGGGTTGCTCTGCAGCGCAAGTTTGAAAAATATGAGGCTTTACATGACTATTTGTGTGGCGAGATCTAAGTTACCACTCACATGGAAAATAAAGGACAGCTACTCGAATACTTTGCAGCAACTAAGATCATGGTTAGGAAACGATACTGAGTCGGATTTGACTCGCCCACTCGAACTGGGACCGCCCTGAGCTATGCTACTTGCGGGTTGTGCTTCTCTTCGAGTGCCTTTTATTTGGGTTTTCACTCATCTTCCACTCAGATCCGGACTTAATTTAGACAGACAAGGATTTGGACCGGGAAGTAAACTTCCCATTAAACTCACATTTACTTGGATCCTGATCGATAGGATCACTTACTTGTACTAGGTCTGAACTCCAGACAGTCCAGCCTCCAAAAAAAACTTTAAAACTGGAACACTTACTAATGTTGTGGGACACATTGGCCAAACAAACAATAGAACTGATCTCATTATCCTAAATTCCTAATAACTTGCACTTTTTTCACACCATATTCTCTATGGAAGTTCAAGGGATGTGGTAGAATTGGGTTATTAAAATAACCCATCGTAAAGGTGTTTCCATCTGATTAAGGAGATTAAACCCCTTATAACAAACTCATCACTCAGGTAGATGTCATAATGGCCAGCAAAGGAGTAAACATTTTCTCAAATTCTAATAGCTGAATACACGTGAACTTAGTGATAGGGGTCCCCTCACTAGAGCACATCCATGGTTTGCAATCTCAGGTGGATGTGACATGTAACTATGATATTAGCATAGATCTTATAACTGGTGAGATTTTAATATCAGTCACTCTTGAGAATTCTACTTCTATTTAAAGAGATTGTTTAGGATGGGAAGGCATGAGTTCACAATATTTATAAAGAGATCAATCATGCATGATGAAAAATTAATAGAAACTCTGAAAGTCTAAGAGGGTCTAGCCAACCTGAAGGGAAAGAACAGCACGGTCTGTGAACCGCTTTACCGACGAAGGCGCTTTATCAGGGAGAGTTGCTGCAACTCTTTCCAGTTCCTGTTGTTGTTGCTTCGCGGTAACTCTATCGGGGCCACTATAGATATCAATAAGCTCTTTCATGTATGGGACTTTCTCCATTGTTTCTTTCATGATTTCCTAGTAAGATAAAAAATTTAGGAAAGTCAGCATAAAGAAAATAAATATACATAATTCAACCAACTTATCAACATGTGATGCATCAAGATTCCCAACTCATTACAAATTAGGAGGCAAAATGGGTTGGTATGACTTGCAAGGCTGAATCCATTAGTAAATCTAAAGATTCTCTCCTCAAGTCCCTGTTCCAAGCTACAAGTAACCCATATATAACAAACAAATGTGGGCAAACTACAAAGTTCTTGGTACATGTTGGGTATATGCGAGAAAGTGCTCGTCAAGGCTAGCAAAAAACATGATGCAAAATAAAAGCGGCATTTCTTAAATTTAGAATGACATGCTATAAGTTTGGTTTTCTTGGTATTACCATGCATAGTGCCTATAGTAGATGGGAAGAGGATGAGTAGCTGAGAAAATGTTACTCAATGCACATAAAGCAGGTTTTCCAACATTGTTGTTCGGTGGACCTAACCTTTGGTCTGTCCACACAAACAAGAGTTAGCTTTGTACTTTATTTTCTTGTCTTGGGATTTTCCTGTAACAAGGTCCATTTCTTGTTTTTCTGCTTTTCATTTTTGCCAGAGCAAATCTCAGTCTGAAGAGAAATTCTAATGGGACCAGCAATGCATCTAATGTTTACAAAAGCTTAGCCAGAGCTGGTCGGAACAAAGTCTGACGAATCAAGGGTAAAAGATCATTGATTGCATTTTTTAAGGAAATGGAAAGCATGTTGATTAAGAAAGAGTTGTTTTGAGAATGGAATGATTAAGAAACTGCTTACAAATACCGATAGAAGAAAGAAGAGGACAACAAGTTCAATAGAGAAAAGGCGCAATACATAACTACAACAATGAGTGCCGTGCATATTGTTTACACAAACATTATTCTTCATTGAGAGTAAATCAGCCAAACAACTTTCAATTTTTCCCTCGTTTAATTCTCATGAAAGTAATAGCTATGCAAATACAAACTCCAACTTAGGGGGCACGATAGATAAGAAGACAAAGATGAGAACGGTTGACGATGGTTGGTGATGGTTGCAGTAGATGAGGGGTTTGATGTATTCTTTTTTTGTTCTATTTTTATTTTCTTCTTCTGTTGCTTTTTTTTCTTTGTAATGAGGCGTAGCTGAAAAAATTTGGTGGATGGAGAATCAGAGACGGCTATTGGTTGCTAGTGGGCTGAAGGATGATTTTTTTGTGGATACAAGAGAAGGTTAGATGAGAGAAAAAGGGATAGGAGAAGAAAAGATAGGGAAGAAATGAGTGACTACTTAAAAGAACATAAAGTAATCAAACCAATAGTTTCCAAGTCTAATGGTTTACACAAAGGATGATCCCCAAGCTTGTATCTGTTTGCTCCAATTTATAGATGAATATAACGCACTTTGAAGAGAAATTCCTTGGTAATTATTATTTGCAGATCATAGTGTTAGTCAATGAGATGATCGATGTAAACCAAAAAGTACTGGAGACAATGGGACTACAGTGCAAAACAAGAACTATTAAGAGCCATTCAGGAGTCCAAAGCCATTTAAGTAAGTTGAACCAAGGTTAAGTATAAGAAACTCAATTTAACAAGAAAAAACATGAGAGTAACCATTTTTCTAATCTTGGTTCAGTTCTCTGTTAAGTAAGGCAGATTCAACCATTCAAGAGGATGTTCCATAGCTTAAGCTAAATGCCAAAGTGGATTTGTGATTCCAAGGGTTTCACTCCCTTGCCCATACTAATTAAACTGAAGGAGAAAATTACAAGAGGGCACTTAGACCCCCTATTGTTGTGGTGCAGAGTTCTACAATAACGAAAAGCATAGTCATTGAACTAGTCTGGCCAAGAAGAGGACGTTAAGGTGGATGAGCAGCAAAACTAAGAAAGCGCACTTCATGAAAAAAAAAAAAAACACAGAAAGGAATGCATTAGTATAAATGTTTGATAGTTGGAGTGGGTCAACCTGTACAATTATAAAAAGGGAACTGAGTGGTTCTAGTACGTCCAACTTTCTAATTCTTTACCCTTATATTTTGTGAAAAATAACATGATATACCTTATTCACTTGTGATTCTACTAAGAATAAATTAACCTCTTAATGTTTGATAGATATTTATAAAACATGCTAGAAGCTTATAAAATGAAAGAGAGTAGGTTAAAATCAGCTTGAACTAACGTAGTAAGAGTTGATATAAATTCATTTCAACTAAAAAGTACTTGAATTTATGTAGATTGTTATGGAGAAAAAAGACTTCCCCGATGAGGATGATGATGAAACCAATAAATAGATGCACGAGAATGTTAACATACCTCCCACTCTTCTTGACTTTGTATACCTTCATAAGCCATCAAGAAAGGCTTCATTTTCTCCAATGCATCACGAAGAGGAAGAGGAGGCTTATCATCGATATCCGGGTTCGTACCGAACTCCTCCATCAAATACTCTGGCTCATACTCTATCTACAGGAAAGAATGAAGCAAAATCAAACTCATAATCATTCTTTAAAAGAACACATTTGTGGGTGCTTGACGAAATGTATATAAATTCTTACAAGATTATTTGTGTGAAGCGCATCCAAATAAGCGTCATCCATGGGGGAAGGCAGCACTCTACTACTCATCTCTTCGAATCCTTGTACCAATTTGTCCATATTCTCTGCCCCAATTTTCGTAGCCAATCTCTCACCATCAGCATTGTTACCAAGATAAAGCCCCGTTGCATAATCATCCTCAGAATCACGGAAACGACCTCTTCCTTGTCCTTGTCCTCGTCCTCTTTGAAAGCCTCGTCCTCTTTGAATGCCTCGTCCCCTAACACCTCTCCCTCTCCCACCCTCTTCTGTCCCACCTCCACCGCCTCGAGATAAAATCCCAACTGCCTTCTTAACTGCATCTTCACGACTCAGCCTTGGTGAGCTCGGAGGACTCCTACGTTGCAACTCAGCACCGCCTCCTCTTCTAGGACCAGGTCCAGGTCCAGGTTGACGAGGCCGAATATGTCGGTTTTCTTCCTCAGGTCTCTCTTCATGCCCTGGGAATTTACTGGCTTTTCCACGCCCGGCACCAGTCAACCCAGATGAAAGACTCGATGGAAGTATACTTTCTTCAGGGTTTCGACCTGAATCATTGAACTGGGTCCTTTGGGTGGAATCTGATGAATCTTCGCGGCGGAAGAAGATGGGTTTTTTGGGTTGAAAAGATTGAGATTCATGTGAGGGTGAACCGGGTCGTTGTTGTTGTGGTTGTTGTTGTTGTTGTTGGATAGTTCGCCCACGACCGGCAGAAGGATTCATTCCAGACACCCATGAAGAAAATGAAGGGAGAATAGGGTTTGAAGGGATGGGTTTACCTCTGCCATGACCGAGTCCAGAAGGAAAATCATCAACTTCGCCATTGGCATCGTCAGGTTCTGATTTTCCAGCACCTATTTGGGGATTTGGAGGACCGAATGAACCTCGTCCTCGACCTCTACCACCACCACCTCCTCCTCCTCCTCCTCCTCCTCCCGAAAACGTTGAGAAAGCAGCAGCATAGGAGGGATTTATTATTCTTCCTAAGCAGTTGGTGTTGTTGTTGCTGCTGCTGCTACTGATCGCTAATCTTCCCAGGCTTCCTCTCATTTCTCAACTCCGTCGTCACTGTCACTGCCAACACCCAAAAAAGAAGAACAACAACAAACGAACATTGAGGGTTTGAAAATTTTTCCGAGGGTTTTGTGCTAATTTATTTGTCAAACCCCAACCTGCAACTCGACCCAGGTCCAGTCGACCCAACCCAGATCGAACAAGTGGGTCGATCCGAATGGAATGACATACCGGTTTGAAAAAGGGCAGTTCTAAAGGCACCTGAAATCTTATTGGCAGGCTCCCTTACATTAGACTAAAGTCAAACAAATTTGACTGCAATATTACTATTGGCGGTCAAACCCTTATTTTGTTTAAGGGTTAATTTAGTTTACCCCCAGAATAATTGGTCAATCGGACTTACCCCCTCAAAGATCAGATATTGAACTTACCCCCTCAAACTCACGGTTTCCGTGATTCTGCCGTTAGAAGGCACACGTGCGTCTCGCACGCTCCATTTTTTAGGGGGTAAGTCCGATTAACCAATTATTCTGGGGGGTAAACTAAATTATCCTAAAAAAAAGGTGCAGAGTAGAACAATCATGCAGATTGCTTACCCCATGATGTACTGAACCCCATACTGATTGCATAATAGAAACAAGATCACTCTTCTTTGTGAAGTTTTTTATGCCAAGGAAACCTTTAAGCTGCTGAAGAGCAGTTGTGACGGCAGCCCCTCCCGTAAATCCAACAATGGCAGCATGGGATAGAAAATCAATGAAGAATCCTAGTCTGGATAAGATCAAAATACCACTTTAATGCTGGTCTCTATTTTTTGTTTCCCATAAGTAATTATGTTATTCTTTTCCACCTGTGGAATACAGAGGCTTGCAATGGTAAGTCCTGCAATAACATCTCCTTTGAATTTAGTTAAATTGTAGTCTCTTCCCCACTCGAAAATCGGGAAAACAGCCTGGATTGCTAGGATGAACTTTCTCGACTTTGTTTGGCCCTTGAATG
>MVGT01001369.1:88137-128903 GCA_002174775.1 Macleaya cordata
ATGGTGGTAGAGATGATGATAATGACACATGATGATTATGGATAATGATGCGACGATTACACTTACTCAATTATAATAAAGGTTTCCTTTCTAATATGACCCTAAACCTAAACCTACCTAAGTTCGCTCCAAGGATAAAACTCCATAACCTGAAATGATAAAATATACCATATAGTAGTAGAACCATCATTATCACCCGTCATCATCACTATTATCATCCATTATGACAATCACATACACATCATGATGCATGATCATCATCACACATCATCCTCATAACCATCAATTAAGATAAATTACTATAATGTATTGATAAAAATTAAAAACTTCAAATTAATGTCAAAACAAGCTTGTAGGTTAATTGGTCAAAGAGTCATAAGTCATCCCCTAAGACCAAGGTTCAAAACTTAGTAATAGATTTTTATTAAAAAAATTTTAAAAACCTTGTTATGTGCCGTGCTTTGTGTCGTGCTTCGTGCTGGACTCGTGCCGTGCTTGGGCTGGGTTGGGCCAAAATTGTGCCTGTGCCGTGCTCGTGCTACTGGGCTCAAGAGGCCTGCCCAGCACGGCCCAGCCAATAGGCCATGCCAGCCCAGGCACGAAATGGGATGGGCTGGGATGGGCTGGGCTGCCACGTGGCCGTGCTGGACCGTGCCGTGCCTGGGCGGCACGGCCCAATTGACACCTCAAGTATGGTAAAGCAAAATTTCATACTTGCTTGATTTTCTACTCTCTTTCTTCGTAATCTTGATTGTGATGGAGATGGAGATGGAGATGGAAATGGAACATTTACTGAACATGGGTTTCTCTCAAGAGTTGGCTACTCAGGCTTTAGCAGCCACTGGTGGCAAATCCACCGTCAAAGCCACCGAATGGATCCTCGCCCACAACCACAGACAACAACAACAACAACAACCACCTTCCTCTCCTAACCCTAACCTTTCTCCCATCCAACCCAGACTCGACCGCTTCTTCCAATCCAAATCTCACTCCCCTCAATTCCCATCCAAAGCAATTCAACCCAACCCTAACTCCACCAACCTCCATAAACCACAACATCAACAACAACAACAACAACAACGAAAATCCGACAATGGTGAAGAAGAATCTCAACCTCTCTCTAAGCGCCTCAAATTCTGGCCTTCCCAACAATCTCCAACTCCTTCAGCTACCACAGTCACACACAAACCTCATGAGCCTTTGGCTGAGCGAATGCGACCTCGGAGCATCGACGAGGTCATTGGACAAGACCACCTTCTTGGTAAGAATTCCGTTCTCAGGTCTTCTTTACATTCAGAGCGCTTGCCTTCCATCGTACTCTGGGGTCCACCTGGCACTGGTAAGACCTCCATCGCCAGGGCCATTGCCAATTCGGCTCCTGTTTCGTACCGATTCGTTACTTTATCTGCTGTAACTGCTGGTGTTAAGGATGTTAGAGAAGCTGTCGAGGAAGCTAGAAAATTTAAGAAAAAGAACAAACGGACAGTTTTGTTTATCGATGAGGTTCATAGGTTTAACAAAGCACAACAGGATTCATTCTTGCCTGTAATTGAAGATGGCAGTGTTGTTTTCGTTGGAGCAACTACTGAGAACCCATCTTTCCATTTGATCACTCCTCTGTTATCAAGGTCTAGGGTTCTTACTCTGAATCCATTGCAGCCCCAAAACATTGTGACTTTGCTTAAGAGAGCTGCTAATGATGCCGATAAGGGATTGTCCAGAAGTGTAGGGGTTAGTGTAGTTGTGGAAGAGGAAGTTTTTGATCTCCTCTCCTTGCATTGTGATGGGGATGCCAGGGTGGCATTGAATGCTTTGGAAATTTCTGCAACAACAGCTGCAGCACGGGTTAATGGCAAGGAAGAGAATGCTGCCGTGGGTGATGAACTTTGCGCTAGTTCGGTAAATGGGGAAAATCGGTTTGGTTCGAAGTCAGTAGTACCTATTGTCTCCATTGATGATGCTAAAGAAGCTTTGCAATGTAAACACCTTGCCTATGACAGGGCTGGCGAAGAACACTATAATCTTATTAGTGCGCTCCATAAATCAATGAGAGGGAGTGATGCTGATGCAGCAATTTACTGGTTAGCTAGAATGTTAGAAGGAGGGGAAGAGCCTTTGTATATTGCTCGGCGCCTCATTAGGTTTGCTAGTGAAGATGTTGGATTGGCTGACCCAAGTGCACTGAATCAATCTGTGGCTTGCTATCAGGCTTGCCATTTCTTAGGCATGCCGGAATGCAATGTGATCCTTGCACAATGTGTTGCCTACTTGTCCTTGGCTCCTAAGTCTGTTGCTGTCTACCAAGCATTAGGGGCAGCACAGAAGGTGGTAAAGGAGTCAGTGGGACAGAATGAGGGAGTGCCTCTCCATCTAAGAAATGCACCAACAAAGCTAATGAAGGAACTTGGGTATGGGAAGGGCTATATTTACCCTCCCAATGACCCATCTTCTTCGTCATTGCAGAGTTATCTGCCATCATCACTAGAAGGTTACAAGTTTCTGAACTGGCCAACTAACAATGCCAACAGATGAGGAGCTGGGCAAACACCATACCGAATGTTTAATACTGTGTGAACCTTTTTGTTAGCTAGATCCTTGTATTGGGTAGGTTTCGTTTGTTCTTTCGGTGTTTACTGTAGAGAAAGTGTTCCCTTTTTGTTCATATTTGACACCATTTGTTTCTTTTTGCAATACAAAGAAAATTTACAGGTTACCGAATTTAGAAAACTTATAGTTGTTTTGGTACTCTAATCTTATGGATGCACTATTTATTACCTTGGCATATTGAATGACTTGTGCAATTACATCCTCTTATGTCACCTCCCCCTAGCTGTTTCTTGCTTTCTTAGTCAGAATAATGAATATTTTTCACTGTGGAACTAAGAGCCTTGTATCAGGGAAGTAAAAAAAAATCTAGAGGATGTGGATTTATATTTCTCTCCTTGAACATATTATATCCTATTATCTGATATTTACTATCCTTGGTCTTATATACTCACATGGTGTAATCTATGATTCTTTCTCTCTTACTTTCATGTTTGATGATCATTTCTCTTTACCTGTAACAAAAACATTACTTTAGAATGGAAGAAACCACAAAGTACAAACTGTAATCCTTCTCCATGAGTCCAGAAAGGGAATCAAGTTCCACACCCAACCTTAGTTACGAGAGTTGCCCACCATTTATGGATACCTTAAAAAATTGAGGGATTTTGCCAAAATTTTCAGGGTATAACCCTTAGTAACCAAAACCTTGGTATAGGGGTGACGCTCCCGCTCCGGAACTTCGCGCTCCCGCTCCGAACTACGCTCTGACGCTCCCGCTCTGAAGGTATTTTAGAACTAAGAACATTTTTTAATCAGCCGCTCCGACGCTCCCGCTCCCACTTTCGTTCCCGCTCTGACCCGCACTCTGGTTACTTAACCCGTGGAGCTTCCCTTCTGTTTAGTCCATCCTTCTGATCATGGTTACATTTGCTACTGTATCCGAACTCTAAAACTGAAAGCTGGTCTATTTGAACGACACCAACTTATCCTCAAAAGGCAAAAGACCAAACCTGGTAAACTGCTCGGAGTCTTGTCTGCATTGTGTCACTGTGTTTACTACTGCCTATAAGTATCTGAGATTCTGAATTCCTAAATTAACACAAGATTGTTTGACTAAGAATAGAGACTGACTTCGTGTGCAAAACCTCATCCTTGGTCATTCGTCTCCCCATACCGAGGTTTTAGTTCCAGTTTGGGATTTTTTAACTAATTATGTGTCCTTTCATCGAATCGTCAGAGAATTCTTATTTTCTAAAAAGAACATTTGGCGAGAATGAGATAAAAAAAGGAGTCAGTTACTAGATAAATTCCTTAAAAGGTTAGTACCACGAAAAAAAAAAAAAAGAGCAAAGAAAAAGATGAATGCATTACCCTGTATGCCTTATTTCAACAAGTCATTCAATTCTACAACTTGTTGACTCAACTACAACCAACCAACCTAACTCCAAATTCACACCATTTCTCTCCTTCTCATGAGCTACAATCAGATAATCTCTCATCTGGATAAAATACAACAGTACAACCTATCCCAAACCCTTTCAAAACCCGACAACAGGTGCAGAAAGATAGATCCTACATTGCATATCATCAAATCCACTCCTTTGGGTTGATGCACGCATCTAACAGTTTCCATTCTTCACTACCTTCCTCTGGTTGCTGCAAAGCAAAAGATTTATCACTTTCATTATTTGTTCATGCATTTATAATCACTCTCACAAACAAATGGTCCAACGAAGCTTACATGGTCATATTCCCATCGTGCAGTTAGTGGGAGAGACACAAGAATACTCTCAATTCTGCCTCCCGTCTTCAGTCCAAATGTCGTTCCACGATCATAAACCTTTTCACATTTAACATAATTAGTGGTTAGTTCAAATACAACCTGATAAGAATGAAATCATGAATTGTATATCTGCTTGGATCTCCCTGAAGGCAAGGCAAGGCAGTTGACATACCAAGTTGAATTCTACATAGCGTCCCCTTCGTAATTGCTGCCATGCCTTGTGCTGCTCTGTGAATGATGTGTCCTTCCGTCGCTCTATAATGGGTAAGTATGCAGGAACAACCGAATTTGCACATTCTGCAAATTTCCAGAGGGTAAAATGTAAAAACCGCATGAATTGAAAAAAGATAAATATATGAGACTTTGTTGTAGTAGATCATATTTATGTTTTTGATGAAATACCAGTGGCAAAGGCGAGGAGCATCTCTTGGTCATAGTCATTAAGATCATCAAAAAATATTCCACCAAGCCCACGCCTTTCACCTCGATGCTGCACGAAGCATTAGCTTCAATATAAGCAAAACTTTACCCAAAAACCTGTTCAGCCAATCTTTTGTAACAGATATGAACCTTTATCCTTGTTCAAGTAAAAACTGCAAAATGATCATCTTTTTGTAGGAGTGAAAAATCAAAGGCAACTATCAGTCAGTGATAACCTTTTCTCAAGGTTCACTCCATTCTATACCACCCAGACAATTCAAGCTGGATGATCATGATTACGTCAAACTATTGCATATTTCCTTCACCAACAAAGAGGTATAAGTTTCTACGAAAGGAATCTTTTTGTGGTTCTTAATATAAGGTGGAAATGTCACTTTTAAGAGGTGAAATTTAAATCCACAAAAAGATATGAAGAATTTAAAAATTAATCAACAGGATGAATGACAGAAAGAAGTAAAAAGAAAAAAAGAAGAAGAAGAAGTTACAAACTTTTCTGTCCATAAAAATCAAGTTATCTTCATTCGAAGTTTTTGATACACGAGAGATCCTGAGGGTATCAAGCGGAAAGAATGAGATTTTTTTTTGTTTTTTGAAAAAATAACTTTTTATATGCCTGCATATGAGCTTCCAATCAAATGTTCATAGATGCAGAAACCTACTACAAAACAGTTGAGGCTCAAGTCTTGAAGCCAAGACCATTCCCCTGACCTCAAGGTGTAAGTCTTACACTCCTCAAGGTGGATCTTTTAATAAATTAATTAGGATAATACTGTCCAACATCATCAGCATTTACTAACAATAGTAAATAATAGCTGGGAGAACAAATGGCAGGCATACCTTAATAACGAAGTAATCATCACACCATTTCTTGAATCTGGGGTAGAAACTAGGATCAAATTTGTCACAAGCACTTTTTTGAACCTATAACATAAAACAAAACACCTCATGTCAACCTTCTTTGGTTGAAAATGCTTTGCATTATCATAATGATGTGTATTATTATCTATACTCAATACGACATTAAACAGATCAGTTTGAGTGCACCAAACCAATCTCTCTTTATTTAACTAAATCTCATGTTTCATCATCATAATCATTTAAAAGTGCCTCATGTTAACCGCTCTAGGTCGGCAACATGCATCCTGCTCTTTTATTTAATTCTCATTTAGCCCCATGATCTTTTGGCAAGAATAACTGTAACTTTTAAGGACCAGTTGGCTTCTTCTTTTTCTTTTCTTTTTTATGAAGAGTTGGATTTTACCCCAAAGCATATTAAATCTGAGAACAGCAGGCAACTGTACAGGAAATTTCCCTACAAACTGAAATGCTCAAATAACTAAGAAACTTTAAGTTTTTATTTTAGGTCTTTAAAATCTAATAATTTGTTTCTCAGTTTTTCTGTATCAAAAACTGCATGTCCTGGAGGATTAACTCCTTCATGGTTCATTAGAAACTGCACTGACAGCTTTCTCAGTTTAAGGAATCATAAGAAATATAAGTACTGTTAACCTATAGTCTTATATAATCTATGAGAAGATAAAAGGAAAAAGAAACATTACTTGAGCGAGAATGACTGAGATCCTAGTAGCATTTACTTTCGAGCAAACAAAACCAAACTCCCAACCTAAAATAACAGAACAGAGAGTTTAGTCATAAACATTACCGAATGAAAGTGCTTGACATCCTCCTCAAAGATATAGGCAGGAGTTAAATCAGTGCCACCACCAAACCACCATTGTCTAGGTGCTCCAGGTGCATCTGCATCCCAATATTTTGACAATATGAATAGTGTAAAAAAACTATCTTGTAGAAATTGTAAAAGAAAGATTTCAGTCCTCAAATGTGTAAAGTTATAAAATGAAATCGTCTATGAAACACAAATACTAGAGACACTTCACAAAGCAAATAGATATCCCATTGGCATAAGAAAGCAAACTTTTCTTTGTCATATGAGTAATTAAGCAATCATAAATTTTTCAAAGAAACGCATTAAGCCCTACTTATCGATAAGTATTCCAGCCCATTCCAAATGGTTGTGTTTATTATATTAGGTTTAGTTTAAGGCCTTTCGCGTAGGTTATACAAACTAGAGGGAGGCATGTGCATTTTGCACATGTGGAAATATTTACTCGACTAATACGTGTTCATTATCCACATATAAGATTTTCTCTTAAGATTGACGCGAGCTTAACATGGGGAGTTATTATGGGAGAGGGAGCTGGAGGAGTAAGAAATAGTGATCCACAGCTAAACAAGTTGCAATTTGCACATACGGATGTTAGCAACTGGCACAATTATGCAAGCATTATGCATAGAAATATATAGTTTACCAATATTGTACCTTTAGGAGCATCAGTCTCAAAGTACCGATAATTGAAGTGCAATGTCGGTGCAAAAGGATTCTTTGGATGTAAGACCTGCATAACAAGGAAAAATTGTGAACCAGAATCAGGTAACAATTTAAGACAATAGAATCCCTAAAGGTGCTGTTTAAATTTAACAAATTTAATAAATACTTTTTTTATCTTATCCATCTCAAATCAAGCACCCAGTTTTTCAATCTCAATTAAAACAGATTCAGCAATACTTTAAAGCCCGAGAGGAGCAAATGCATATAAGAGAGGAAGTTACAGACCGAGCTGATTCCAGCTGCAAAGAAGGGTACAGGCCCTGGTTTAGTAGCGGAATTATCACCCTTGGCAGCTCTATAAGCTTCAGGAGGCATAACTCCATACACAACAGAGACATTAACGCCAGCCTTCTCCCAAACATCTCCATCCTGCAAAACCCTACTAATTCCACCACCACCACCAGGCCTAGACCAAACATCCTCCTTGAATTTGGCACCTCCATCAGCGGCCTCAACAGCAGCACATACACTATCTTGCGCCTCCCTTATCATCTTCTCGAATCTAGCCCTAACAGAAGAAGGAGATCCTCCCAAACTATTAGAAGAAGATGACGAATCGTCAGCTTCCCTGAGGAATGTATCAGGGCGTTCATTCTCTGGTGTCTCTTTCTCAATCAGCATAGCTGATCTAACTTGAAGGTTTGTTCTTCTGTTGATTGAGGTGGTTGTTCTTAATTTGGGGGATGTGGTTTTTCTGAAGAAAGAGGAAATTAGGGTTTTAGAAGAAGAAGAAGAAGAAGTAGAAGTAGAGGAAGAGGAGGGGAATGGGAGGAGAGTGGAGGATGTGGAGAAAATGGAGGTCATCGTTGTCATTTTGGGGTTTGGGGAATTTTAACAGCAGCTGGTAAGATTCACGTTAGCAAATGCGAAGAAGAAGAAGAAGAAGAAGAAGAGTGTTTTTATAGGAGAAGAAAATGGGCTATCTCTGACTTGCAATGAATTCGATGGGCTGCTGCTATGCTGCCTGCCTTTAAAACAACTAATGAAGAAATCACCCACCCATCCATTGCTACTCGCTTCCCTCACCTCACCTCTCCTCTCCTCTCCTGTAGTCCTCCTGTTTTTGTTTTAAAAATCAGATTTNCTCTCTGTAAGCTTAACTTCTCTCTGTAAGCTTAACTTCTCTCTCAAAATTAAATGGTTCAACTATATATAGGAACATTCATCGTAACCACGCATGCTAATGATCCATCAGGCTGACATTGGGACAGCCACCACGCATGCCTATAACGATGCATGTTTGCATCGGGGTGGGGGCTCACGCATGCTTATAACAGAAAACAATTTTTGGACCAACTAAAAATCAAAATTAGTGTTAGAAGCTGATTTAGCAGGTAGTATCTACTGTCATTACCCTTCCAAAAAAAAGGCAGCTTTTCTAATTGATTTGGCATTTAATCAGTCTAAATAGCATTAGCTATTCACGAGTCCAGATCCTCTGTCCTCTCTTTTCTTATCCTGGGGAACTAAATACAATTACGTAAAAATAATTATAAAGATTAAACACCAAAAAAAAAAAATACCTAGGTTTTGGATTATCTTGGATGTGGATCGTTAAAAAAAATGGAAGGAGTTGAAGGATTATGTGATTTTGTTTTAACAAATTAAAAGCGAGGAAACAAAGCATTGTTAAAATTGAGATCCCTTACACCATTTTGGACATTTCCAAATGGAGGTATGTTGAAGAAAATCGGGACAACTATTAATTAATAACTGGAAACTGGAATACTCCAAGGCACGTATAAACGCTATCTTTTAAGAAATGTTTCTCCCCTTCTTGTAGATCCCGCGATGTCACTCTGGGGTGAAAAAGAAAATCTCTCTCAGGATACAATAGAGGTCGTTTGATTCAATGTGTGACTAATTGATCAAACCAAAGAATTTTTGTTAAAGTGAGACAGATGATGCCTAATAGGAGAAGAAGAAGAAGATACGAATTTTTGTTATGTCTTAGGAACTGGACCCCCGTTCGAACAACATAACCTGAAAACAATGAATTTTATTGAAAATATCTAACATTCCCCCACTATTTTTCAAAAAAAAATGATTCTATGTAAAAGAAAGAATGAGAAGAATAAAAAGGGCTGCATCACCAGAGTGACTGCCTACGTACCCATGAGGGATCAAGCCACCGTAGTTCATGCAAGCGATAAATCGACTCTATCGATAAAATAGGCATCATCGAAGGAAGTAGTACATAAATGAAAGTAGCTTTTGACTTTAAACTTCCATTTAGTGTAAATAACTCAAAGTTTTATCAAAGTGCTATGGTGAACGAATCTTGAACCAAGGACCCTATAATGACTAACCGGAGTTATCACACATACTATATCCAAATAAGAATGTCTTTTTATTCCAACGCATTAACGGCCTTACGTAATACCCTAATTTCTTGAGTGCTTTAGAGATGGTCTAAATCTCATAGAAAGCGGCCTGACTTTCTCACTCATATAGGTAAGTTCTTATAAAATGATTCTGCGATTCACTATATCTCACAATAGAACTTATTAAGGAATCTAATCCAACCTCTATCATGCAGAATTTTCACACTAGAGATTTTGAGGAATGAGATAAAGTAATACTCTAGTGTCTCGGCTAAATCATACTTTAACTTGTTTGTACCATTTGAACTTTGTTTATTAATTTCAAAACATAAGTAGGGTTCCCATTAAAGATGATTGAAGTTACGTAGACCTCAATTCCATTTCTTTTGATGTTTTCGCAATCATCTATCTAGCTAATCCTTTCATCAAAGGATCTGCCCCCTCGACCCCCGTTCGAACAACATAACCTGAAAACAATGAATTTTATTGAAAATATCTAACAAGGTATCCCAGACGTCAGCGGCGGTACTTCGGACACCAACGTGGGATAACGGCGAGTGGTGACGGCAAGTGGCGACGAAAAAGGTGACGACGAGCTCCTGGTCTTCACTCGATGAAAGAAATCAAAAAGTAACCCTACTCGATATGTTTTGTGGAGAGGGACGATTTTATGATCAGCGCCATAAGCATGGTTTTTTTTTTTGAAAATTTTGAACTTGAATTCCGCCACGTCATCGATGAGGCAGAATTAAAAGCGAGGAAACAAAGCACTGTAAGATTCTGTTATAAGTATAGCATTATCCAATTATATATATACGTTGTGGTGTGATCAATGAGAAGGGAGTGGAGCTGCTTGTCACGGAGGAGTTCCCAAAAATGGGAATAATCCCACATCGAATGGAGAAGGGGTGATCTTGGGGTTAATATGGGTTTGGGTCAACTCCACCTAATGGGCTAGTCTTTTGGGTTAGAAGTCCAAACCCGTGACAAAGTGGTATCAGAGCAAACCCGACCCATTTCGATGTCACGCCAAGCGCCCAATCGGGTAGGCAGGGTGGCCCGACGATGTTATGCCAAGCGCCCACACAAAAAGGTTGTGTCCACAAAAAAGGTAGTGGGTCCCCCAAAAGAGGATGGGGACGGGTAGGCAGGGTGGCTCGTCTGCAACGAGGGCGTTGCAGGATTCGGGTGGGAGAGAATGTCACGAAGGAGTTCCTAAAAATGAGAATAATCCCACATTGAATGGAGAAGGGGTGATCTTGGGATTAATATGGATTTGGGTCAACTCCACCTAATGGGCTAGTCTTTTGGGTTGGAAGCCCAAACCCGTGACATGCTGCTTGCTTCTGTCTATATTATATATATGAGGCCGTCGTCGTGCTTTGTGTTGTGTGTTTTTGCCATGATAGAGGGGATAGATTTTGTGTTGTCTTTATGCCTGATAGAGGGGGATAAATTATTACATCATAAAAATTTTAAAAATAAAACAATACATGTAACTACACATAAGAATATGTTGATAGAAAGTCAATTTTCTTACTCAAACATTGAATAATAATTATGTGATGGCAGTTTACATAATATTGATAAATATAATCCGTTCTATAGAATTGTCAACTATAGCTTGTCTTTCGTGCTCCCTATCATAGTACCTGAAAGTAAAATTAAAAACTGTATCCATAAACAGAGGTAAAAAAAAAAAAAATTATAAGTGAGAAAATTGGACTGTCGACAATGTGTCAATCCATCTGACAACCTTTCTTTTAAAAGTTGNTGCTTGCTTCTGTCTATATTATATATATGAGGCCGTCGTCGTGCTTTGTGTTGTGTGTTTTTGCCATGATAGAGGGGATAGATTTTGTTTGAATAATAATTATGTGATGGCAGTATACATAATATTGATAAATATAATCGGTTCTATAGAATTGTCAACTGTGGCTTGTCTTTCCTGCTCCCTATCATAGTACCTGAAAGAAAAATTAAAAACTGTATTAATTCAAAAAAAAAAACCCATTACTCAAAAAATAAGAAAAGATTATAACCCAGTTTTTACCGATAAAAAATTAATAATTTTTTTTTTGATTAATCAAATAACTTTGTAGGTGCAAAGAAGATTAAGCAATGAATTTAAAAAAAAGGAAAAAGAAAATATTAAGCAATAAAACTTATGTAAATATAAAAGATCAAACCATAAACAGAGGTAAAAAAAAATTATAAGTGAGAAAATTGGACTGTCGACAATGTGTCAATCCATCTGACAACCTTTCTTTTAAAAGTTGAAATATCTTTTATTTTATTTTTAATTGCAAAAATGTAACATAACAAAATTAAATTAAATTAAATTATGAAATACATATCAGTAAATAAGTGATTAAAACTTACTGATGTTATAGAAATTGATTTCTTCTTCTCTTCTTTCTATATCATCATTACGATCAATTAATAATTAGTGGTAAGATGGGATCACGATCATCATCAAGCCTTGCCAACAAACTCTACATCAAACAAGAGTGTCGAATTTGGAGGAATGATACAAGATCCTGCATGCACGCCGGTGCAACAACATTATCAATAATAATTAATTAAGGCAGAATTTAAATTAATTAATTAATTAATTAATTATAAGAACCATATATTTTGTACTAATCCAAAAGCGAGCCAGCACAAACTTAAGTAATTAAAATTTTTCTGCCATCAATTAAGAGATTAGTCGAAGATTAAGTAACTATCCATATCCAAGTTCCGAGGGAAGCTTTAATCTACGTTTACCCCCTGCGAGCATGGGCGGAATTCCGTCACCACCTAGAATTCCCTGATCCCAGCCTTTAATTACCTGGTATATAATGATTAACATTAATTGATGATGTTATTGCATGATCGAGGATGAGTTGAAGACACAATTACTAACGAACTGATCATTGGATAATCATGCCCCTATAGATTTCATTCAGATATGACGTTAATTTGTTTATATTTGAACTAGCAGTAGCATAGATTAAACTTATGCAACAATTTTGAATGCATTGAAATATATATGTAATACACTTACACAAATTAATGCATAATTAAGACTAACCAAACATTGTGAAGATGAGCTAGCTAGCTAGCTAGCTAGGGTACTACTCTAAATTGATTATATATGTATATAGTACCTCACCAACGCCGACACGAAATGTAAGGGGTTTCCCACGGCTGTAGCTGCTATCAAATACTTTCCCATTCTCCAGTTTACCCACGTAATGTGCCTATTAGTACATATATACTATACTGTTAATTAATTTAATTGATTTCAGTACTACACTAGCTATAAAGTATGTATATATATCCCTGATCAGTACCTTAATGAGTTGGCCTTTGCTAGGCACAGGACCAGTGCCAATGACTTGATCGCAGAATTGAAGTCCTGAAGGAGTCACCGTGAATTCATCACAAGACTGTCCACCGCGGAGCTCCGATGCTTCTGCTGCTTGCGCCGGCTGTTCTGGGAATATTACATTTTGGAATATATCCAGGCCCCCCGCCAACAAGTACACGAGACAGAGTCCTCCCATTGCTTCTCTCCTAGTTCTAATCATGATTAATGGTTTTTTATTGGTGACACTAGTACTTCCATAATAATCATCCTCTAATTGTTGCTGGTAAGCTGATGATGATGATGATGATAATGAGATATTTCTTGTAGCAGAAGATGATGATGATGCTAATTGATGATGATGATGATGAGTTGTCGTCGTGGGTTTGTTGTTAATCCACCTCCTTTGCTGCTGCTGGTGTGTTGGGGTACTACTGATGGCGGTGTAGTAATTGTAAGTTGCGAATGCAAATGTCGACGTCGATGCGCTCATCTCTCCTCCAACCAAAATTAATCTATGAAACAGATAGATCTCTCTTCCTACAGTGGTCACCATTTACATAATAAATAGAAAGTGGGTGACAATTATCCACATAATGAGATTATCTGGTTACACAACACCACCCTATCTCCAATCCCAGAGAATGGAGGGAGGGAGGAAACGGTTCCATTTTTAATGTTATTTTGTGTCGGTGTGTGTAAAACACACTTACTCAGTAATTTACTCAAACACATTGTGCGCCGCAAACCCAAGATTTTTATTGAATGATGTCAAACCAAGGGAGAAAAACAATTAACCAAAATCACAACAATAATGAAGTAGACGACCATTTACATAATTCACCCGAAATTTAGTTACATCCACGGAAAGATGGTGATTTCACTAGTGAATAAAAATAACAAATTGATACAAGGATACTCACCTCTATATCCTTCAGTTTCTTCTCTCCAACTAGATTTCAATCTCAAATTCCAACTCTCTATCTCTCTAGGGCTCTCCGAGAAAACTGTCAAGCCTCTCTCAAGAACACCTCCTCCTCTAAAAAGAATGTAACTTTCTCTCTTTATCTCTCACAGACAAATATATTTCACTCATTCTATCTACTAGCCCTTTAAGTAGTGGACCCGTATAAGTTGCGATGGGTCGGTTCGGGTCTGACCCAGCCCCACAACATTTGTTTTTAAAAAAAAAATAATAAATGGCTCCCGGGACTCTTTCATGGAATTCCAACAATTTCTGGGGGCTCATTTAGGGCATTCAGTATACATTACTTGAATCAACGGCGGGGGTTTACAAAATTGCAATTGAGTCTGATCTCGCCTTGGTTGTTCTTGCCAGTAAGTATACTTTGTATGTTCCCTAGCTTGACCATGGAAGCTGCGAATTGTGGATCAAATATGGTTGGTTGGGTTGCAAAAGCTGACACAAAAGGGGCAGTCCTCGGATCCGAGTTGAGAAGTTGATCCGTTGTTAACAGTCCCTTCTTTTTCTCAAGGTTTGTGTAATAAACCGTGTCGAATTTTGTTGGTGTTGTGGTGTCGAGGTCCACGAATTCAGTAGATCTTCTGCATTTTCTCCTGAGGACATTTAGGTATTTCCAATCGAGTGAAGGATCAGGCCTACCAGTTCCGTTGAAGTTGTGCAGTCTGTCTTGTACAGGACCGCACGTACTCCTTCCAATGGTGTGTGCTCCTGAGAGGACAACCAAATCAAGTACATTTAGGCCTCGAGTTTGGCAGAAATGGAGAAGTTGAGTAACAGTTTCGTGACCCATGGGGACAGTGTCAGCTTCCTTGGCAATGGAAATGTGTCCATCCTTTCTCCCAAAAGGGACAGCCCAGAATGGTCCCCCAACATCAACTGTGGCGTCTCTAGCAGCTGCAGTTAGTATGTCTGCGCATGACACCGTCTTTGGACATTTCTTTTCTACTTCTGCTTTGATGTCGTCGATCACCTCAAACCCTCTCAAAGTCTTGCTGCCCTTCGCCCTCCTCTCGCTTCCCGCATGGTTTAATAGAATTGAAGCATCACACCCCTGCGTACATGTACATATATATATATATCATCATAATCAATTTCATGTAAATATAAATACGCTCGAAGCATATGCAAATTAATACATGCATATGTATCGATACATAGAGATCAAAGATCAAAATCAATCGAGGAAGACCAATTGAAAAAACGAAATAGATAAAAATTAAAGTGATATACTGTATCCGGATGGATCCGTGATAATGTACTATATATGTAGGTTTATAAGTAGTTACATATATATATACTGTAGGTAATTAATTAATAATTGTACATATGTANACACCCCTGCGTACATGTACATATATATATATATCATCATAATCAATTTCATGTAAATATAAATACGCTCGAAGCATATGCAAATTAATACATGCGGTAATATATATATATATATATAATATGTATACATGTATACAGGAAATCCAATTGGAAAAACAAAATAGATTGAATAGGTAGTTTTTTCTTTTTCCCGGATGGATCCGTGATAATGTACTATATATGTAGGTTTATAAGTAGTTACATATATATATACTGTAGGTAATTAATTAATAATTGTACATATGTATACGTACCCGAACAGCACAGTCATGGAAATGCAACCTGATGAGGCTGGAAGCAAAGGTGTGATCTTTCTTAACCCAAGCAGCCACTTTCCTTTGTATAATTCCTTCGAGATCAGGGCAGCTCTTCTGGTAATGAGTGAAGGAAAGTAAGTCTTGGGCTTGAGGCGGTTGGGGATGAGGAGACGTTGATGCCTTTGGCTTTGGCTTTGGCTTTGGCGGGGATGTACCACTGGTGGCCGGTGCAGCAGGAGGCGGTTTCTGCTGCTTATTAATGTTATTATTGCTGGAAGTTGTAGTAGTATTAGTAGTACTGCTGGGACTACTATCATGAGTATTTCTACTGATATTATTATTGTTGGTACTATTGATTTCCCTTAAAGATCTAATTGCTACAATATTAATGTCCTCCTGGCCAACATGGCAGGTTGACGTCGGTGACGACGATGATAATGATGATGATGCGATTACTATGGTAACTAATTGAAGCACAACAAAAATTAGAGAGAGAAATGATGATATTGATAATAAAGTAGAAGAAGGAGGAGAGGGTTTCGCCATATCGTCAGGTTCAAGCTAGCCTAATTAACCTGCAGATCGAATCAATATATAAGAGAGACGCGCTTATAGACGAAGAAGAATGTATGTATTGGTTTATTTGTTGTGTGGTTGATATATATATATCATGTATAGCTTCAACATTTATATATAAACAAATATATGCCATTATATATCTTAATTAATTAATTAATTAGTACTGATATATGCATATGGTCAATAACAGGATAACCCTTAAAAAAAAGGGTCAATAAGAGAGTAAATACGTGGGACGCACAATTGAAATGTACGTGATCCTGATGATATATATATATATATTTCTATCCGGACCGATGATATTGATATTGTATTTTATGAAGTGAATTAATAATGATGGATTACTTGCAAGCACGTAGTACTACTAATTAATAATAATTAACTAGTAGTAGTAGTAGTAGCCAGATGATCGATCAATCGATTTCTAGCAGGCTACAGGAGGGTTTACTTAAAAAGACTCATTTTTATTCCTAAAATAATAATAACAATAATAATAATAATATATAAACCAATGCAATGCAGCTGATCATTCGATGTAGTAGTCGTGTCCTTAATTCACTGCTATCACTGCAGGTGCACCGACCCCAAATGGCATGGACATTGTATATATATAAATTTATTGATTGATCGATTGTCAATTCATCATCCTCGTAAAATTTTTGGCCCTTAGACTAATGGAGGGAAAAAAAAATTGGGCTAAATCCTAAAATGTTTCCCAAAGTAGGGTTGTTTTGCCCAAAATCCCCTTCATATAATTCATATGATTATCGATTAATTGAAAACTTAATCATCCTCTCTATCTTTGTTGTTGTTGTTGCATTGGAGATCATCAACAAAGCTCAAACACAATAATTACCCAAGGAACGAAACGAACAAGTTCTCCCCTATCACCCCACCCTGTAATCTTGGATTTTGGAGACACCACTTCAAACGCAGACAACTGAATTAATACCTCAAATATAGTGTGCTCAAATCAGGGCATCATCTTCTTAGACTTAGACACCACCCACACCCATCTTGTGTGAAATTAACAAGTCGAATAGAAGAATATCACTAAACCTGAGTTCACCATTTGGTGATTTCAACAAAATGCTTAAGATGTATGTGTTCAGTTTCAAATGCTTACTCAATTTCTTTTTTGTTTTAATGAAAATTCTTTAAAACTTAAATTGGTCCTAAAATATTGATTCAGTCCTTCAAAATAAATTTTTATTTTCACACTCTGGATCCGTTACACAAGATTTGTGCCAGCAGCAGCGTATGCTGCTAATTGAACAACCTCGCTCTTGCATACACTTAAATTAGAAGTAAGCAACAAGTCTTTCTCTACAAATCCAAGGACAAACAAACTGATTTTAGAAGAAGCTCCTCTTTCGGACATGTCACAGAAGTGTGCTCCGACAGCCAAGCTACTAATCTTCATCTTCATCTGAGGTAGAAGACAAGGGTAAATTGAACGTAAGAGTAGAGAAATATACATATATTATCATCACAAATTGCAAAATTATTACACTTTTTTAATCCTTCTGTAATACATGAAACCAAGTTCCTACTGTGGTCGTCAGTGGCATAAGAAAGGGATCGCAGGATCCTCCTCCACCCTCTTAACCACAGAGGTTGTACCAAATTATACGAGCTACCCAAATTTGTCCTACAGTATTCCAAAACAAGAAGAAAAAGAACTGCAACTTTTAACCGCAAATCTCAAAGAACAATGAAAGCGCCATGCATATAATAATACCCATGCTTGATTTCATGATCTAGGGAGGTCATCACTCCCTATGCTTCATAACGTTGTGGCCCTCCTAGTTGAAAGATAAATATTCCCTTACTACATGCCATACTAGCTATTGGTCTCCCAAAAGCCATAGGTAGAAAATGTTGACACTAAAAAATAAATAAGTTTTTCGCTTGACACCATAATGGCAGCCCCATATTCTGGGTGTGCCATGGGGGAATATTTCCACGATAATGGAATGCACGCATTAATAATCTAAATATAGATTGGTGTTATGATGAAGTATCTGAGTCCCTAGATTTTCTTGATCTAGGATTGAAGCTGCATGCTTGAGAGGTTGTGATAATTTGGTAAATGTAAAAAGGTAGGGGAAAACAATAAATTATGATGATTCCCTTCTCAATATGATTGATGAAAGAAAAATAGAACTACAAGAGAAGGCATTTTGATCCACAGCAGGAAGAAACGAACTTTGGAAGGTACGGAAAGAAATTCTTTTAATATAGTTTATTTTTTAATAAGCATTTTAATATTGTTTATAGTAAACAGAACTCATGCTGCCAACATAAAATAGTCGGGGAAAAGCACATTAAATGACGAAGGCATACAAAATTACTTTTGCAGGTCAGTCTAGCACACCAGCAACTGGGGAAGCTTGACTGTAAGGCCCTGTCGCTTAGGATTGGAATTCCAAACCAGGACAGTTTTACTGCAAAATGCCACAATCAACAAAAAACCAAACTAGGAAGTACTCTTTTGAAGTTGGGAAAATCTAGGGTCCAAGGATTCCATAGTGAAACTCTGAGAGTCCAAATCCCATGATAACGGTGTATCTGGACTACCCAACTCATCAAGGGAGTAATTATGATATTGCTTCTTCAGAGACATGGTGGTTCAAAACCAGAGAACTTTCTCCAACCCTTGGTATGTAGTCTTTGTAGCCAAGTATCTCATAGGCCTGGTACTTCCAAACTTGTTCATTAAGGGACTGTAGAAAGTTCAACGATATGTGGTAATGTTGGCAGACTCTTGGCAGGCCACATTAAGAGGACTTATAAAAAAAAGTAAAAATAATAATTTGAAAGTTCCTTCCTCCACCTTGTATTTACCAAGACGGGAAAATTTTCAAAGCAATTCTTAGATATTCGAGTAGGATTTCAGTCCAATCAACTAAACTCAATCAAAATGGTTAACACCTGGTCGCGATATCTGTCACAGAGCCATAATCTGTGTGAATCCTTGGGATGCCTTTGTCATTACTTTCCAGCAGACAAAGGTACCTTGATATGGTTATGGCTTTCCATGCCAGTCGAATCAATGATGAATTGCCATGAAACTCTATAAAGACTGAAAGAAGACATGATTAAGTATTTCCAAAAAGCATTCTTGCAAATGTTTTAAATGATTCAGTGCAACCAAGCCTTGCAGTTCTAGCTGGCGTCCAGCTCCAGTAAGTCCTCCCTAGCATATCATGTGAACAAAGGACCTTTGTGATAAAAATTGCAGGACCCTTACGACCTAGGTGCAGTTCATGTAACTCTTTGCCTTTGGAGAACCAGGATGACACGAACCAACCGGGAAAGGTTTGACTTGAGGAATGGAACAGAAGACTGAGATCTCTGGACAAAGAGGGATGATCTCCCTCTTCAATGCCCAGTTTACTGATTAAACAAGGACCTAATAGAGTCTCCGAGCGCTAATGCGCTACAACTAGCAGAGCAACCAGCGATAAAGGCTAGCCATCTACCGATAGGACAGACAGAGAAAAGGAAGCGGGATTTCACACAGCAAAGACAAAAAGAAAAACAGAAAGGCAAATCTAAGCCTTATAGATTCAATTTTATAGGGGTCTAATGGAAATAAAAATCAGGGTTGAGGTGCTTCAAAGAGGACGACTAGAGGACAAGTGTCTTTATTAGATTGCAAACGCTAGAAGAAGCTTGAAATACACATCTGACTTACGAAACCAAGAGGAAATTGGTTGGAGACATTCAAATTCGTTGATATGCAAAACTGCGAACCATCAACTTTTAACTATGTGACAATGGTACAGGTATGCGTGTCGGCGTCGGACACGGTGAGTTGGAAATAGGCCAAAACACGGAAAACGACTGTACACGCATACATTCTTGTCTCCATTATTATGTGCTTTATTTTTAGTTATAGTTTCTACTTTTAGATCTAACATTATTACATAATACACCTAAGAAATTAACCTCAAATGATATATTATGTTCTAGCACGATTATGTTCAAGTACACATAAGATATCCACACACTATCTAACATTATTATGTGCAAATACCCGCTGAAGTGTCCAAAAGTGTTGGGAATGAGTGACAGGGTCGACATGGCAAAAATCCACACAAGTGCTGTGTCCTTGTTACACAGATTTTTAACAAGGCTAGTTCAAGTACTGACACATCTTGCCTCCAAAAGGTGAGGTGTAGCCTCGAGGGATGTTGAGGCATTAGAAACATAAGCAAAAAAGTAGCTGAAGTTGCAGTGGTTGTTATTTAGACCAACAAGGTAAAAGAGCAATATTTTAATCACATATCTTGAAAATCTTTTGGCTATAGAACTTAGATTAAGGATGTCTAACAAAAACTAAAAAAGTAAGGTGTTTTCTATATATAATGAGATAAGGGACGTTTTAATGCAAAATCTAAGTAGATGAACCTAGATGGGTCTTTGGCAGCTTATCTATTGTTCTTTTCGTGCATGACTAAGTTAAATGTGTGGTATACAACCTTTCCTTAGAAAATAGATTTTTACACCTGCGTTCTAAGCTACCAGATACACCTTTAGGTTTTCTAGCTATTGCTTTTTCACAAGTTTTCTGTCCACCTGCGTAGATTAGATTTGGTGTTTGGTGTCTAATCTACATCAAAATGGTATTACAGACACTACCTACTTGGCTACTTTAAGAAAAGAACTTAGATTTGCTTTCCACAATTGTATTCATTTTAATTGACACCTCGTATTTAGTTATTTACTATTTAGCTATATATATTTCTATAATAAAATGGAACACTGGTAACAATTAGATTGTGTATTTCCAATCTTGAAACCAAGTAGGCTATGTTCTCTGCATTTCTATTTTATCCTTCACTGGCATGAACCTACGTCACTACCTATCCTTCAACCACGTGAGCCCCCTCTACAATAACATTTTTCTTCACAAAAGTCATCATCTATCTCTTTACCATTGACTCTAATTTATGGCTCCACCATCTCATCAAGTTCCTCAACTTCAAGCGAAATTCAAATCCGTCTCTTTCAAAGTCATCAAATGTACAAGAGTTGAAACTTTCACATATCGATAGTAAAAACCATTGTGAGGATTATCCAGAACTGCAACCTAGCCTAACATTTCAACTTGGCCTTGGCTGATAACTTCTGCAATATCCTGAAATGAGCTCCAGGAAAACTAAAAGAAAATACCAAGTCACTCAAGTTAGTCCAAACTCTAAAGTGTCCCAACAATAGCCCTTTAAAAATAAAAGATGAGGAATGGTCTTAAATAGTGGCTGTAAGAAGCTGCACATTGATAGGATAGCACTATACAGCAAATTAGGGACTTTCCTTGTTCTATAATAAGATGGAAGGCAATCTCACAATTCTCAGGCCTAGAAAATGAGATTAACACATTTCTTCTAGTAGAGGCATCCTCACAAATTTTTTAAGTCTTCCTTTTTTGCACTAGAAAGGTATATTGAGAGATGAATAAGTCACATACTGACTTTGTCGGTAGTTCATAGCTATGTTATTTCTATCGGCGATTTATCGGGATTAATCGCCGATAAATCGCATATCGGGACAGCTACGATTTTTTGTTCAAAATATCGTCCAAAATAATCGGCCCGATATTATCGGACGATATTTTACAAATATCGGCCGATATGAACGATATTTAGAAGTTAAAAATCGTTGATTATATCGGGTCGGGTCCCTGAAAAGAATTACCAACAAAAATTATTTTCTATTAACCCCTCATTCCATAATTTTTTAAACCAAAACCCCCTCCTACTTAAATCGATTCAGGGTTTTCAAATACCCAAATTTCCTTTGAGAACAAAAAAAAACAGAGGAAAGGAGAAGAGAAAGAAGAGAAGAGAAGAAAGGAGAGGAGGACTGTCACCGTCGCCGGATCCGGAAGAGGAAGAGGTAAGTCTGTTTTTTAATTTTTAATTCTTCTTCTTCTTCTTCTTCTTCTTCTTCTTCTTTCTTCTTCTTCTTCTTCTACTGGTTTTTTTCCAGCCACTTTAATTTTATTTTCTTATTCTACTGTTCTTCATCTTCTTCTTCGTTACTTCTTCCTCTTATTCTACTGGTTTTTTTTCCAGCCACTTCATTTTTGTTTTCTCAGCCCAGTAGCTCCAACTACTTTTTTTTTTTCTTCCTCTTCTTCTTTTCTTATTCTACTGGTTTTTTTTTTCAGCCGTTTCATTTATACTGTTTTAGTTTTTTAATTTTATATTTATTGATAATTATATATTATCGGCCGATATTTGCCGATAATATCCCGATAAATTTTTGCATATCGCTTATCGCTCCTTGGCCGATAAGCATCCAATACCGATATTTACAACTTAGGTTCATAGTTGACACCAGTGTTCGGAAAGGTGTTTAAGGCTTGTCTTTGGTAAAGTCTTTCCCAAAACCCACCTTAAAAGAAAAAAAGTGTAAGTTCTTAAAAACTGATGAGGCATGTGCTTTATCCACTAAGACTATGATAATGATGGTCACATGATGCCGTTTATACTTCTCTTGGTGCACCTTATGTGCATATGCTTGTGAGGATAGGATGAAGTAACATAAAATTTCTCTTTTTTATTTGTTGCTTAGTATTACCCCTAACCAACAATAATAAACTCCTATAGTCCTATAGATTAAATAACATCAATGACACATCTTTTCTCACTATATGGATTGATTGGATTCAATCATTTATCTTCTGCTAACCTTAAGTTCCTCTTTGAATAACTTTAACCTATAAATTATTTATTATCCTAATTTCAATGCTACTTTTGATAGGTGTATTCCTGCCCCAAGAATTAGGGCTTAAACCTCATATAGTTTGACTTACTTCATGGATGTTTGAAAATATTCAACATTTAAATAGTCAGTGATCAGAGCTATATTCTATAGGGATGTGAATAACCAAACTTTAGGTAATCCATGTCAAGCTCAGATCAGTACAGCATCCAGAAGAATTACTCCAGAAATAATCCAAGAGACAATATTCGAAGTCTAGCTCCAATTTTATCGTTAAGGTCCTGGACTTCTTGATGTGTGCCTTCAACATCCCGAGTATGCTCTTCTTTTCTTTTCCTTTTTTTCTCTCAATGAAACCACTACCTTTCTATGCCCATTGTTCTCAACCCTCTACTTGGCAATATATGTAGTTTTAGTCCTTCAGGGCTCAGGCTAGTATACAGTGTATTGGTAAATTTAGGAATTTTTTTGGTTTGTTTGGTCGAATTGGTAAAAGTAAGATTGTTTTGTTGGATGGGGTTGCTAAAAATAGGCTTGTCTAACATGGTATCGTATACATAGATTTTACAAGGAACCCTAGAAAGCCCTAAATTGCAAACAAACAGTATGTGATGAGAAAAATGAAAAGAACCAGCGATCATTGAGAGAAAAATCATCAGTTATTAGGTTAATTTAGAATAACGGAAAGGCCTTTTTTTTTTTTTTCTTTCTATCTCTAATTAGCACTTGACTAATTTGTTTGCAAGGTCCGATCTTAATTTCTAGTTCGATGTTTCCACTCTTGAAACACTCTCTCAAATCATTTAAAATAGGATAATAAGAATAAAAATAGCAAATGAAATTGGAGGTGGGGATGGGGATGGGGATGGGTAGAGTAGGTTTTACCGAAGTAACGGCGCTCATTAGCGGCCTTGGCCTTGTCGAGCATTTTGTCGAGATCTACTTGAAGCTGAGCGTCCCATTTCACCAGCTGATTCGTGAACACGGCTCCAAGCCCCATCCCCAATACGTGCTCCCATGGATCTGATTCATTCATTCATTCAGTCGTAAACAGAAAAATCAAACAAATCTTAATATACATAATAACAGAGAGAGAAGAGAGAGAGAAAGAGAGAGAAATCAATCGATCGATGGATCGACAGAACGAGTAAATTGGGGAAATCGAATGTGTGTAATAATAAAAGATGGGGAAGTCGATCTTACGCCTCATGAGAGGAAGTTTACGGAGGGCGTTGGAGTACATCTGGGTTCCCAAACCCAGCAGTGCCCCTACCATCGTCGCGCTCACCGGCATCTTCCCCCTCTCTCTCTCTCTCTCTCAAAGTATATTTTATTAGCTGCTGCTGCTGCTGCTGCTGCTGAACTCAAAATGCTCTCAAATGGAATCGTTGTAATGACTATCTCTAATTCTATGATTTTATAGTGCGATCATACCAGCACTAATGCACTGGATCCCATCAAAAAGGGTTAAATTTCAGCTTTGTCTATCTACAGTCTCTATTGTGAGTAAGGCACGTGTAACCCAAGGGGGCTTTGTACCGAACACTTTACAAAATTGGTGCCGATGCTTATGTGGCAGGATAGGTTCACTGTCTGTCATTTAGATTGGGAGTGCTATTTTGTGCACCTCGTTTTAACCGGGGTGCACATTCGGTACGCTGCCATTGGCTGCCTTGTTAACTGGGTAAATTCTATTTATTTATGAATTTTCTTTTCTATTAAAAAAAGCTTATTGCATTTAATGTAAACAAATAAAAGAAAGCTGCACGTTTCTTATTTACTGTTCAGCTTCTCTCTCCTCTACCATTTGAGACCCCTAAATAAAACTCACCCTCTATCTAATGGCGTTGGAGATGAGTAGGGGTGTCAACGGGTCGGTTCCGGATCGGAACCTAAAGGTTCCAGATCTGATCCCGTTAATATGAAGCGGTTCTGGATCCTTTCGGTTCCGGTTCTGGAACTTCAATTAGTGGTTCCAGATTCGGTACCACTAGGATCCGCGGGTACCCGCGAGTATCCGATACCCGTTTTAAGTTTTTATTTTTTTATTTTTTTCCCACAAAATCTATTTGTATTTTATATTTTCGTATTCTATTCAATTATAAAATTTATTTTATTATAAATTTTGTTAAATAATAGTCATTGGTTTCTTTTTTTTAATTAAAAAAAGTTAAAAAAATTAAAAAATAGTTATATAATAGTAAATTAAACTATAAAATTATAGAATTTATACGGAACCGGGTACCCATTGGGTAGATCCGAAATGGATCCGAAAAATTTCGGATCCAAAATGGGTAGATCCGAAATTTATCGGATCCACAAAGTGAAGTCCCGGAACCGTAAAAAACGGTTCCGGTACCGATTCGGTTCCGAGTTTTTGGGTACCAATTAACACCCCAGCTCTGAATGAGTAATGCTAGACGATAACTCGATTTGGGTACATGATTTTGGGTATACCTGCTGATGTGTTGTCCTTAAAATTGGTGAACTACTTTGTGCATCCACCACCGTATTATGCCCCTTGCCATTGGTTGATTTTGTGAGAGGCAAAAGATCATAGTAGCCTTGAAAGTGATTATTTCTTTTTTTTTTTGGTAAAACATACGTATATTAAACAAACACTAGAGCTTTACAAACCTGGGGAAAGCCCTCCCCACCATGTCAGCATACAAAAGGGGTTTTATACAAACAGGAGGAGATCCAATCCATTGAGCATTCAAAGTCTGAGCAACAGCTGCTTTAGCTAAGTAATCTGCAACACAATTAGCTTGACGATACTGATGATGGAGTTGGATTGTAGAAAACTGAAGTACCATTTGCATAATATCAGACATAAGTGTTCTGAGATGCCATGGGACGTCTGAAAGTTGGTTACAAAAATTGATAGTCACCATAGAGTCACTTTCAACATAAAGATGAGTAATACCCAGATTAGTAGCTAGTTGCATTCCCTCCTTGACAGCCCATAATTCTGCAACAACGTTAGAGTTCATATATATATATCGAGCAAAAGCTGCACAAAAAAAACCATTTTCGCCTCGGATTACACCACCGATTCCTGCAAGACGATTACCATTCGAAGAACCATCAACATTTAATTTAAAAAACCACCACCCGTCAAAATGAATGCCTGTGACAAAGGGCATATAATTAACCTGCATTAAAAGATGGATACACAACGTACAAAAACACTCTCTGATCTTATGGAAGTGAAATTGATCTTTTAATGGAGGAACACCAGTGATTCTCATCCATTAAATTTATCTTCTGTGAAATGATAAATTTAACGATAATACGTTCTCGCATCGCTTTTTTTGTAGAAAGCTCGACCAGCGAGAAAAAGTGTTTGGCCGAAGCCAAAAAGAGGTTGACCCACTTCATTCGCTTGGAGAATGATCTTCGCTTCGCGGGAACAACAAAAACCACCATCTCGCTCTTTCCTTTCTTCGGTGCTACCTTTTTCTTTCCAAGGGATGGGGTTGGGGTGTATAATAACCTTTTTATTGAGGATGCCCGGGAACAACTCCTAGGTCAATTAAGGATCAAATATGGATATATCCTTTTAATGGATCCCCTTGCATATTCCCATATTTCTCTAGTTTAATTCAAACGATAAACTTAACAAATTATATATGGTGTTGTTAAAAGAATTCCCCAAAATATTTGGGGGATGGATAGGTTGGGGGTGGAAGGAAAAAAATTGCTGATGTGGACCGTAAGTCTCTCTATTCTAACTACCGCCACATCAACATCATATACTTTCTTAACATTAGCATTGTAGAATATATTTTTTTAAAAAGAATGTCTATTTATCCTACGTGAGAACATGTAAAAATACGTAAATGTTAGATATCTATACTATTAATCAAGAGAATGGAGTTTTTTGCAGCTTTTTACTTTTGATGTCCATGAGAAAATTATTTTATGTTATAGTTTAACTTCACTCTCAAAGGGTACAATGGTCATGTTTTGCCCCTTAAAAATCTATCAAAGAAGGGTGTTTTAGACTTTTCTTCTGACTCTAACCATCCTTAATTAAACCTTCTAAAAATTTAAACTTAGGGTTATTATTGATATTTACCCACGTAAATCCCACTAGATCAGAAACTTCCCTCGATTTGCGCCACATACCACTAAGGCATGATCTCCTTCTTCATCTTATTCTTCTCTTCCTCTTTCAATTGATCACAAAATTTTTAATTTTTTTTTTATCATTTTGTTCTTTGTATTTTAATCACTTTATAATTTTTTTTTTTCAGGATCTGTGAATCTACAATGGAAAAATGGATACAAGAAGCAAATTCGGCTGGGTTTCTCTTACCTTTAATTTTTTATCATTTTGTTCTTTGTATTTTAATCACTTTATAATTTTTTTTTTCAAGATCTGTGAATCTACAATGGAAAAATGGATACAAGAAGCAAATCCGGCTGGGTTTCTCTCACCTTTAATTTAACACCCAAATTTTTAAGTTTTTTTTTGTACTATTAATATTTTTTTAATTAGAAGTATTACTATTTTTTTTTTTGTTCTTCGTAGGTTTAGATTTTGGATTTCAATACAAGAAGCGAACCAAAAGTACGTAGTAGGTTCCATGTTCTCATAAAATACGTGCAAAGCATGTGCACAAAGTTTGTGTATCAAATTTTAGGACTTTCAAATTGGTGAGGATAGATAATTAAAAAAAATGGATAAATTTAAAGAGAGAAAGATTTAGTATCATTTGAGAGATTTTGGTGAGAGATTTTAGGAAGAGAGAATGACCAAACAACCTTTTATTTCATGGACAAACAAATGGACGGGTAGAAAATTTAAGTGGAGCCATGGGATGATTTTAAGTGGTCACACGAGTCCTATTTTGTACACGTTCTTTTTATGAATGTATACACTACAATCCCCATTCAATCATTAAAACTTACAAAATCAACCCGTAATCCCTTAAAAATTGCAACATTTAATGGTTGGAGGAGGACTATAACCATTCATAAAAGAGTAATGTCAGGGGAAGACTGGTATGAAAGGGTTAGAAGTTTTAAAATCAACTCTTTGTGGACCTGTCCCCAAAAATTCTCCCCCTAGATTTATCAGCAAACACTCCAATTTTTTTTTTAAACAATGTAGTAAAATAAAAAAGATATAAATAATATTTTTCATTTCTGTAATTTAAATAACTCATGATCTTGTACGTCCCCTGCTTTCTATTCTGTTCAATATCTGTCTAGCTATCATACATATATAATTTCAATAGTTTCAACTACAACAACATTAACCCTCATATAAACCTCAAATTAAACTCAATTTGATGTAAAACAAAACACTAAAAATAGAGATATCTAGATGAATCTGATATTGCTAGCTAGCTAGCTGCAAATTTAGGCCAGGGTGATCAGTACTAGTGATCATGATCAGTCCTTACTGAATGCTTACAGTCGGCGCCCCGATGTGCGATTGATCATCTGGTGGTGGTGCTGCTGCTGCTTGATTCTTCTTATTCATCATCAGTATCATCTCTCTATTATTCTCACTAACATCATCATCATCATGTTTCTCATGATCATCCGCGGCGGCATGCTGCTGCTTCTTCATCTTAATGTACTCCCCGTACAAATAAGAACAGAATCCCCACACACACAATACTGTAGAGATTGCCTTGGCCCCACCAAACACATCTCCGTAGGCCCAGACTCCCCCCAAAACGTTCATTGGGAGTAACGCCGTCATGCATATCCCTCCATTCAATGAGGTTGTCAAAAACACCAACCCCGCCGTCCCTATGAAACACAGTTGCCAACTCAACAGGCTAAACCCCACCGTCAACCAGTAACCTGTTTTCCCAAGATCATACACACTACCATCGCTCTCTCTCTTCATCTCCCCAAACCCACCGTCCACCACCATCCCAACGGTTGCAAACACCGTCGCCGCCACCTCCATCACCACTTGCATTTCAATCACCATCTGATAAGTATGAACCTTCCTGTAAGCCATGTCTATTACTGGTAAGTAGAGAGCGAAGAGCAGCCCAGCGCCCAGGATCGCGAAAAATCCCAAGAAGTAATGACTCTGAGTCACCCCTTGTGGTCTGTCATGACTAGAAGTCAAAGCCAGGAGGACAGAGCTGAGTGTCAATAGAACCACGCAGTTGAAATTGGTGAAGGTGATCTTCTGCTTGACGATGATAACAGAGAGGATGAGGTTGAAGGCTAGTTGGGAGGACAAGAGAAGAGATGCGGTGGAGACAGGGAGATAAGATACACCCCATGAGAAGAGGAAATTGTTAAACCCTAGCATGAACCCTATCCCTACGGATATCAGGAACAGTTTTGGAGTGAGGAGAGAGAAAGGCCTAGGAGGAGGAGAAGGAGGCGGCGGTGGTTGTGGTTGTGGTTGTGGTTGTGGTTGTGGTTGTTGTGAAGATCTGAAGAAGATGATATGGATGAAACGGGGTAAGTAAATGGGGATGAGGAGGAGAGGAAAACCTGCAGATTGAACCCAAGTAGAAACCCATCTGCTTGAACCTCCATGGATGAAGTAAAACCTTGACAACAAGCTTGAAGAGATGGAACCCACCACCAGGGATGTGTAACTGATCAGGAGGAGAATCCAGTAACGAATATTTCTTTTGTCACGACGACAATTGATAGTATTACTGCTGCCTCCTGCAGTAGCAGAAGATGATTGAATAATCAAAGTCCTTTCTGTTGTCGGCGTTGTTGTTGTTGTTGTTGTATTTGATGATGATGTTGAATATGCTGCTTCTTGGTGGTGGTTTTCATGATCTCCATTGTTGTTGTTGATGTTGTGAGGCCAGTCTGGTTGTAGGCTGGGATCCATTAAACAAATCGATAATTAGAGAGAGAGAGAGAGAGAGGAAGTATAGAGGAGGAGAGAGATGAACACAAGAACAAGAACAACAAATTAAAAGTGGGCTAGCTAATAATGGAGTTTAAATTAGGTTAAATAAGGGGGTTTAGAGAAAGAGCCTAGAAAATGCAGCACCAAATTATAATTATAAAAATTATAATTAGAGGTGGTTGAGAGAGAGAGAGATGTTTATCGCTATATAATATAGCTAGCTTATTATCCTATCTATCAATCTATCTATCTATCTCGTGAGTTTTGAGACTAGTACATTTAATTTTTTACCGGGTCGCTCTTCCCCTAATTTTAATTAAGAAAAAGTTATGTTCTCGTGTTCTCCGTCACACATACACACCCTAAAGTTCATGTAGGTAACGGGATTCCTTAATTATTGAAGTTGATTGATTGATGGATGGCCCCCACTTAAGTATATACTATTCCCTATTACCGTCCATGCGGTTGGGACGACGATTATCATCATCTCTTAATTTAATTTGAAAAAACACCCAACGGTGGAGATTCCAGGTCAGATGTGTGGGTCCCACTAGTCTACAGTTCATTCACATACAACATATGTATAACAAAACAAAACTCCATCAATATCAATAATAATAATAATAAGAAAAATAGTTTAATTAGGAATAAACAGAAAAGGGAATAATTGAATTTTGAATTGATTATTATTTTAGGGTTTGCAATTAATTGTCTGCTGCATGGCCGGGCTGGGCTGGAGAAAGTACAGATGGGGGAAGGATTATTATTATTATGAATGAATTTAAAACGGTTACTTTTTTTTTAGAGTAGTATTTGAAAGTGTCTGGTCTTTCTCTCTCTCCTCTGCTGCTTGTGTTCTGTACCTTTTTATGCGGATGCATCATCCGGGCAATGTATATATAGTCTCAGTATAATTATTAGTGAGTGAGTGAGTGAGTGAATGCGGATTCGATCATTATTTTTCTGGATTAATGAACAGATAATATATAAGATCGAGGGGCTGAATCAACAAACAAATGCAATGTATCAGAGTAACTACTGATCCATCACCTTAAATATATATATATATATTATATATAGACCATTCTATTTATTGCTACCTCTTCATGTGCAGCCACTTCAATTAGCTGCTAGCCTAATTCCACCCCCCCCTCCTTAGCATAAGAGAGAAACCCTTCACTTAAATTTGGAAAACAAATTAATGGGATTTATGATACACGAGAGAATTAATAATCCATTTCAAAAAGAATATATATATATATAAAAAATGCTTACCACCTAATAATGTGAATTTATAGGGTTCGCCTGAATTGGGCCCCACCCTTGAAAATCCACATAAACAGTGGATGCAAGGTCGATTTCTTTATACAGATTATGGAGCTTGTGGTCCCTATGTATATATGCTTCATTACTTCCTTCGTTAATTGGCTATTTATAATTTTAAAGGAGTAATAAAATGGACTTCTCTAGTTCAATTGGGGAAGAGGCATAGAAACAAAAAAAAAAAAAACAACTCTAACTAAAAATAAAAACTATAATGTCTAAATATCAAATCCTGTTTTTGTATGTCACTTCTAATCCTAACCTCAAATTATTGATTTCTCCACGACTAATTAACTAAACATAATTTTCCTCAATACCCTTTATCTGTTTCCTTTTTAGTAGTTTTTTTCTAAAATTTTAAAAATATTTTGAAGATGTTATCTTCAACAACTACTATTTTTATACGTCTCCTTTCTTCGTATTATTTTTTTGCTTTCATCTAGCTCAAGAGTCGTAGTCATCATCACTAAGAACGAGTAAGTTTCTTTCTAATTTTTGTACATATTTTTTTCTATTTTATTTTGATCATTGTATCTTTTTTTAAAAAAAGTATGTTTTTTTTCAGATTCATGGTTCTTTTTATTTTTATTTTTTTTGTATGAATCCTATTTTCTTTATGCAACATTTTGTCTTTTGATCAGTTTTGTTTTTTTACTGGTAGTCTAGTTCTATGTTTTTATTCTTTTTATTGTTGTATGTCTTTTCGTTAGTTGATAATTTTTTGTAATTTTGTACAACAAAAATTGTTCACATCTAGGAGTTACAAACATTGATAGACAATGATTTTGTAGTAATCAGATATCAAACCCATGATGAAAACTGATGAACGGATTTGCGAAATTAGTTATATTAATGCAAATCTTTCTTCTTCTTTTTTTTTGCAAAAATAGTAATGTTATTGGAAAACTAGTTTTTCATTACGCAATTCTAGTTTTGAAATTGGCAAATCTATATTTATTTATACAAAACTAATTTTATAAATATACTCAATAATACAACTGTTTTGGAAGTTCAAATGAATTTTTGCAACAAAATAATAATAAAAAGATTTTTAAGCATTAAAGTAGGGCTTTTCCGGTAGCAGTATGATTGCTCTAGAAACATGTGTGGGTTTTGCATTATGCAATTCTTGTTTTGAAATTGGCAAATCTAAATTTATTTATGCAAAACTGGTTTTACAAATTATACAACTGTTTTGAAAGTTCAAATGAAATTTTGCAACAAAATAATAAAAAGAGATTCTAACATTAAAGTAGGGATTAAAACATTTTTAAGCCAATCATCCTCTTTAAGTCAGATTTTTGCAATGCTAGATATAGTGTTGGTTTAGGAAGACTTCATTTTGAGAAAAGAATAGGTGAGATTTAGATAAACCTATTTCTAGGATAAAATTTAGGAAGGATCTATTACACAATTTATGGTTGTGTGATATTTAGTAACACAAAAAGGAACACGTTAAAAATTAAAACCATTAATTTTCTTTATCTCATAAGGGTAAAAGTGTCCAAAATCTTGACTAACACTTGATTTTAGGGGCTTTGTGGGTTTTGGCTATTATGAAAAGCTTATGGAGTTTTTGGGCATAGATATTCAAATTTCGGAGGTTTTGGCTAATCTCTGTTAACTAAATTGGAGTTTTGCCTAGTACCTTAAGGTTTTATGACAATGGCTTGTGGAATTTCAAATGAAGATGATTCAAGAGTTAAATTTTTGTGAGGTTGATCTCCTCACTACGAAAACTTTTAACACCATGAAAATTATTCGAACAATCCAATATTTTACAATTAAAGTTCACCTAACTTTTAGTAGTGTCGAAGTCTTATAATGATGTAATTTAACGTGAAGATGAACATGGTGAAGTGATCATCCTCATTAAAAAAATAAAAAACTTTGGATCATCTTTATATATATGAGTCACTTATATATAAGTGTAAAAATAAGTGGTAGTATTAATAAAGTAAAAAAATTAAAATTATAGCTTCCTTTCTTTCTAAGTCTCGTTTGAAGTCGGGGGTGTTTTCAGATAAAATCGGTGCAACTAGTAGTGATGGAGCAAAGAATTTACCTCTTGGACAGGGTTTTCACCAAACGAGGTATAACCTATCTCTACTATTAATGTCACGCCCCACCCTCCATGTGTGCCAATATTATCCTTGTTTTGGCCAACACACACACACATGGTACGTGATATTATTCTTGGCGAGAGCCCAGGCCCAAGTCTGACTCTCCCAAAAGGCCTCGACACAAGTAAAGGTGTAGACGAACCGTGAGAACTGAATACCAACGTCCTCCTGAGGCTATATGGGATATTACACTAACGACCTCCCTTGGCTATGTGGGATATTACAATCTCACCCCCTAATTGTAACACATAATAGGGTCAAATCTCATGTGCGAAATGCTATGATGATCATGAAATTACATGAGGATATAAGAATATTTTCAGCAATGTTCCTACTTCGGGTGAAATATGTGTGACATGGGTGTAATTTGACCAAAATGCATCTTTTTAACAAAACTAGTATAAAATAAGTCACTCTAAGCAATGTTATTCACGAACATCAAATAAGCATGATATTTACAAATGTGAAATGACCAAACTATCTGTCACACCCCGATTTTCTGTACTCTAAATCCGACCCGATTCGCCGAGTCCGAAAACGAAGGCGTGATTAGTGTAATAGAAGTGTAAGTAAAAATAATAAATAAAACTCATTTATTTTACTTTTGAAAGAAAATAAATTTAAAAACATTTTATTAATGATCTACTTTAGTCAACATTGGTTACCTTAAAGTCAGGCCCAAGTCAACCAAGTCAATGTAAAGGTCAACTTAAGTCTATAGCTAAGTCAAAATCAATTCAAGACAACCAATATTTAGGTCAATGCTCATTGACTCGTCAAAATTGGTCCAAGTCAAAGAAAAATAAAAATGTAATGTTTTAAAGATAATTTTCGTGTAAACTGCATACAATTGAGTAAAATATGTGTATCTACTTAACCGTAAATCTGAATTTTACAAATAAACCTATTTAGAAAACTAGATTCAAAGAGCTACAACTTCACCAGAAATATCCCAAGGCCAATTTTAAAAATAAAGGGCCCAAATATGCATCCGAAGTACTAATACGGACGTGTAAAAACTCAAAAAATATAATTTCAGTTTTTTAACAATTTTTGTAAAATCAGTAACTTTGAAGAGAAATTACTCTCTAACTCGAAATTAGAAATACATGGTATAATATCTTTTTAAAAAGGAAAATTCGAGATCTATAATTTTGTCAGAAATAGACTCGGCTCAATTTTGACCGGAACATGCCCAAAAATACTATTTTATAAATCTGACAGTATGAATTACGGGAATTATACAATTTCGTATAAAACCTAATTAATTCAATTATTCTTGACCAAAATTAAATGTAAATTAATACATAAATTATACAATTTAAAACTTAACATCTAAGTTTATATGAATGTTAAAACAATAAGAATTAATATAAATAACCCTTATCCCAAGTGATAGAATAGTAGTGTAATTCATCAGTTATATTTATACAAATTTGATAATACAAGCTATCTGCTTTTTAATCTGTACATCTTTGAATCATTCACCCTCAACGTAACCTGTGGGGGGAATTTAGGGGTGAGTAAAACTCAGTAGGTGCAAACTATCCAAAAAGACTAGATTTGAAACATGCAAAAATCACCATATTAATGCATCAAAAAGAGATTTTTTTTTAAATCTTTCAATAATTAACCATTAATTATTTTAAGTCCATTACATCGGTTTCCACCGTCTCCTCAAGTCGGAACTCAACGGTACCTGCAGGTGTTATGGGAGTCTCCCATTACCGATACAATATTGATTTGTTTTTAATCTAGATAACAAGTTATTATTAACCTTCCTTTAATTTATTTTTCTTATGAATAAAAACTCAGCCCTTGCATTAAATAATTAAATGTAACCATGCAAGATAAATTCATTTCATATGTAATTTCATAATAAAAACATAAAATTAGATTTTGTTTATAGTAGGGATCCCACCTACCTTATTCGCTATATCCAAATCCAATGGTGTAGATCATTGAATTTCCATAACCTTGTTGATTTTTGTAATATCAACAATATATAGAAAATATCTTCCTAAAAATAATATATAGAAAATAAAGAGATGTTTAGGGAGTTGAGGAAGGGAAGTTTGATATATTAAAAATGAGAGGAAGGGAGAGAAAATTTGTGTTTTGAAGAAGGAAATAAGGGGAGTTTATATAGGAAAATTTTGAGATTTAAATATTATTATTATTATTTTAATATTTAATTTTTTAATATAAAAAATTATTTTTTTATTCCATTTAGTGGGCTACTACAGTACATGGTGGCTACTGTAGCAGTAGCCCACGTTTTTATAATAAAATATTATTATTAATATTTTATTAATTAATTAAATAATTAATTTTTTTTAGAGATAACTCTCTTAAAGTACATTATGAGTTTCCATGCAAATTACCATACATATGAGAAATTTATTTTTTAAATCAATACTCATACAAATAGGCATACTTCCATACTAACTTAATTATGTTGGTTAAGTGTGGAATATTCACACTATGGAATTTCTTGGGGTATTACACTATCCCTATACATAATTTGACATGAAAAACATAATTATATGTTATTTAAAAAACACAAGCACATTTACGTACACGAGCCCCCTACACGCGCTTCGCGCGTGTGAGTTGGCTGTTCATCACGCGCTACGCGCGTGATGTTCAAACGCGCTACGCGCGTGATGTTCAAACGCGCTACGTGCGTTCATTAAACTCGTGCGCGCTTCGCTCGCGACAAATTCAATTTGCCCCTTCACACGCGCTACGCTCATGTAAATTGACAAATTATCCAGCACGTTTTTATTAAAAAAAAAAGATGCAAGTGGACCCACTGATGACAGTGTATATACGGATGTGATCCACGTAAAAAAAAGTCAGCCCTTGGATCAATTCCATATGACCACACTGGTAAGTGTAACCCAAGTGTAAACAAATAAATAATATGACGAGATATATTCGGTATTTCTTAAAAAGAAGTTAGAAAAAAAAACAGAACAAAACGACAAACACGCAACTTCATACACGGCTTCACTTAGCCGTGTATGAAGCCGCGTTATATATAGAGAAATGTGTGAATATGCATAAATGACCTCAAACACGGGTCCTCGGGTTACTCCTAACTCGAATTGGTACCCAAATATTTATTATTTAAGTATATTGACATAACATTTCTTCTGCTTATACAGATAGAAAAAAAAAATGGCTTCTGCGATTCAAAGTTCTGCTCCTACTCATGTTAGCCCCGCGGAAAAACCAGAAAAATTCACTGGTTTCGATTTTAAGAGATGGCAGCAAAAGATGCTGTTCTATCTCACAACTCTCAATCTTGCTAGGTTCCTGTACGAAGATTGCCCTTTTCTCTCCGAACAAGAGAAAGATGTGCAATCTGTTGCAGCAGTAGAGGCATGGAAACATGCCGATTTCCTCTGCAAGAATTACATCCTAAACAGTTTGGACAACTCACTGTATAACGTTTATAGTCCAATTAAGTCTGCAAGAGAGTTGTGGGATTCCCTAGATAAGAAATATAAATCCGAAGATGCCGGTATGAAGAAATTCATAGTTGGCAGATTTCTGGATTTTAAAATGACTGATCATAAAACTGTTATGACTCAAGTTTCAGAATTTCAACTCATTCTTAATGAACTCAAGTCTGAAAAAATGGAGACTAATGAATCCTTTCAAGNTTATAAAAGGTTCAATTTCTCATTCATCCGAAATCGATTTTGAGCAAATAAACATTCTACGAATAACTCCTCGACGAGAGGAACGCAACCCAATGACTTGTTTTCACAAATCAGATGTGGGTCCCACTCAAAAATATGCATAAACATTGCTGGTTAGAATTGTCAAAACTGAATTTTCCCAACAATATTCAGCTTATTACAATGAATATTAATGAGGCTTGGAAACGACTTAAATATGACTCGATTTAAGTCATGTTCATGTGCTTCCACATGTGTCCATCCATACTTACCAATTTGAGAAGGCCTAAAATGCCTATAAAGAATAACGAAATCCCACATGCCTCATTCAAATGGGTATGATATCCCCAGATAAAATTTTATACGTCTCACTTACCTTGTTCTTATACTTTACGTATACTTATTGTTGGCCTATATGATATTCTCATCATGTAAATATAATAAGCCCTTGGATCATCTCCATGAGGCCCATAAACGAGTGTAAAAAATAAAATCTGCCTAAGAAATAAGTCTAACAAAAGGAACATAGGCAACGCACCTACACGTGATTTTTTGTTACATTTAAAATTGCCTCCACCAAGATAAATTCATAGCTATGCCACAGGTGAGAATCAGCTTTAAAACACTGATTTTTTTTTTTATGTCTAATTGGGTCGCACAACGCGGTTTTAGAGCATGGATTTCAGTAAAAATTTGCCGAACTTGTAAATCGGGTCAAATACCAAACACTTCATAAGAATTTCAGAATAGCCAAAACCTCATTTTTTTTTAAATTGACATTTCTATTTTTTCATATTTTTAAGGATAATATAACGGTTTACTCTACTAGCTCAAATCGTGGGCTTTATTTTTTATTTTTTTATTTTCTTTTTACCTTAATTTTGTTAGCAATTGAAATATTTTTAATAGATTCTAGCGCTCATCCTTAAATAGTGCTTGATTGAAGATTATGATATAACTCCTACAAAAAAATTGAAGTAAGTTTGCTAAATCGATCAAAACCGGCCGAATTATACTATATAAATCGGCTAAAGCTGACCTGGACCCATCCTAGCCTGGGGGAAGCCTAACGCCCTCCACTACATAGTCGGCTGTGATAGCGAGGGCCTGGTTCCACCCCTTGAGACTGAGTTTTGAGGGTGATGTTGTAATGACTAGATTCTCCCCGGTATGAATCAATTTAGGGAAATTTTAAAGGCACTTCTCAAATTGTTGTTGGCAGACCAATTGAGTAAAATAACTTTGACTGAACACTACTTACTAGTGGCAGTTCCAAAATTGATCAGAGTCAAACTTCTCCTTCTTCTTCTCCTTCTTCATTCTTTATAATTTCTACAAGGAGAATAGGAATTGAAAAACGGTTAAAGGAGAGGGAGAGGTAGAAGGGAAGTGAATAAGGTGGGGATGGTGAGGTGGATTAGAAGGGTTACAAACGCCTCTCTCTCTCTCTCAAGTCCTAATTGTTTGTTAGGGAGGTATATATGGAAGGAAATACATTCTTTTCATATTTTGTTTCTTAAAAAAGAAGATGAAAACTGAAATTAGAGAAGGTGATACAATTTCAAAGATTGTATCTAAAAAAAACTAAAAAAAATTGAAAAGGAGAAGATTAGAAAAAGAAAGATAAGATTCAGGAGTTTGTGACCTCAAGATTTAGGACTAATTGAGGAGCCCACTACCTCCAAGAAACACAAAAGTATTTACAGTTTCATAATTTTTTTCACTCATTTCATTCATGTCCAAACTCTCTAAATAGAGTTTTACAATTATAAACACCTCTAACAAAACATACCCACATACACAAACAATATCCCTAAAAACATGGAACACTACCATTAACAAATATTAGACTTATTCAAACTTATCCAACTATACTAACTAAACCCATGTACAAACCTATTCAACAAAATAAAAATTGTAGGATCGTATCAGAAGGTATATATTTGAGATTGAAATCGTGGCTCGTCTCTATTTATTTTTTTGAAGGAATGTAACTAATGTCCAAGATACACATTTTTTAAGGCGGGCATACACGAAACTAAGCGTGTGAGAAGCACAAGCACAATGAAACCACCAACAACATCAGATCAGGATCAAAACCATCATCAATGGAACCGCCACCTAAATGCTATGGAAACCGCAATATATATATTGTGCTGGCTCGTCTCTACCAAGTCCTGCGCCTTTTTGTGCTAATAATATGCGAGTGGTTTAGGTCTACCATATATGGTGCCTCCATATATTTTTTCTGTCAATATATTCCGTGAGATATTAATTGCATTTAGTGTTAGTTTCTACATTTGCTATTTTTCACCCTTTTGAGCAAAACACATGCTGCAATGTTTCCTTTAACTTGTCATTGAAAATTTCCCTTTTATCACCGTTAGGGTGTTTTAGGGTTTTTGGGATGGTAGAATTTGACTATCACAAAGAGTGCCAATGAAATTGAGGCCCTGCCATTAACAAAAAAAAAAGAAGGTATTTTATGGGGTGCCCGCCAACAAGAATTTAGGGAGTGCCAATAGAAGTTCCCATCAATTTAATCAACCATTCTTATTTGTTTTTTTTTTCTTAATCAAACAAAGAAGAAAACTTAAGATTGGTCCTTTCCCCCCAGAGCTGGTAAAAGCCAGATAGGAGGGGAGCTCCAGTACATAGTAGTTTGGTTGTTCTTACCCCATTGGGCCAGATCATTTGCTACAATGTTACAAGTTCTTGGAATAAAAGTAAAGACAATGTTTTCAAAATAGGGGGTCCACAATTTGATGTCTTTAAGAAAGGCATCTGTACTCCACGTTCCATTAAAATCTCCCTTTCGCAGTTGTTCCAGAACAGCTTTTGCATCACCTTCAATCTCCACATTTCTGTAATTCTGCTCCTTTGCTTTCTTCACCGCTATCCAGATGGCTCTGATCTCAGCTTCTTCTGCTGAAGAAAACATATCATAAATAGCTGCAGCAAAGATAAAGTTCCGAGTACTATCTCTGACTACCACTCCCGATCCACCTTCCTTTGAGATAGGATTCCAGGCACCATCAGTGTTAATTTTTATCCAGCCAGTTGTAGGGGGGCTTGTAGTCGAGGTATGAGTATCAGAATTAGCATTTCTGAACCTGGAGTTGGTTGCACGGCTATTTGAAACTGTAGGAATCATTCTGGAAGCCTGGGCTAGAATAGTTTGCACAGGTTCATTATGGTTTTTGTGAATCAGAGTATTTCGACTGTTCCAGATAGCCCAAAGAAGGCAAGCAATGAATGGGAACTCTTGGCTGAGATCCAGGTTAGCATTCAACGGGTTTAGGTCACACCAGTATCGAAGCCCATCTCCTATGCTCTTATCCTTGAACTGGTCAGTATGGGTATTAAGTCTAGAGAGAAACCAGATTCTACTAACATGGGGACAAGTCACCAGAGCATGAATAATAGTTTCGGCTTCCAAATGACATCTTGGGCAGAGGATATCCCCCACATTCATTCTTTGATTCAAAATTGCTCGAACTGGAATTGCATTCTTTGCACATTTCCAGATGAAAGTTTGAACTCTGTGGGGAACTCGGGTATTCCAGATGGATTTCCAAAGTTTATCCAGATTTTGATCTCTTTGGCCTACCAGTCCTAAATAGGCTGATTTGGTGGTAAAGCGACCATCCCGGGTCAGGTCCCACGCTCTCCTATCAGGGGTGTTTGTAGAGCTTAGCGGGATACGGACAATCTTCTCAAAAGAAGATTGATCAAAATGAGTCTGAAGTTTCCTTCTTGTTCCACGTTCTCGACTCCTGATCAATGAAATCAGCAACCTTTATATTTGGGTCAGGACTTGTATTTTCCTTCGGCAGAGGTACTCCAATGTCAGGAACCCATCTATCACACCAAGGGTCAATAAACTTGCCATCACCAACAATCCATGATATGAACGGCTTGATCTTTTCTTTTATGGTGTGCAAACACTTCCAAGCCCATGAGGCACTCGTGGGGCACTTCGAATGGATGAAGT